>PVIR01028187.1:0-22164 GCA_004026965.1 Petromus typicus
TGATTTTGCCTTTTGTGTTTTTAATTATATTGATGTGAATCTTTTTGTTAAGAAATCCGCCAACGCTCAAGACCATACCACATACCGGGTACCTGTCAGGAGATTTTTATTTAGAAGCGAGTGGTTCCTGTACCTGTCAGGAGATTTTTATTTAGAAGTGAGTGGTTCCTATATCGAAGCAAGACAGGAAACCTGGAGCAAGAGAAGACAGGAAGAAAGGGAAAGAGGCAGAAACAAGAGCGAGAGAGAGGCAAGAGGCAAGAGATAAGAGAGACCGAGAGCCAGAGGGGAGAGTGAACAGTCTTATATAGACCCGGGGGTTAGGCTCTGACCTCAGGGCTGAGGTAAGGTAGCCTTAGCCTATCAGACACTATAAAATTCGTGCTTTGCAACAAGCATGGTTCAGATTGCTTCTACCCAATATAGATTCTGGGAATGAGTAACTTTATGGCGTGAGGTGGAGCTATGGAGAAGGGTGAATAACCCGGAAGAGCTACCCAAGATGACATACAATATTTCTAACACTGCAACTCCTTTAACACTTTTCTCTCTTTCTTTTGGTAAGTTTAGTTAAGCTTTTATCTATTTCACTTATTCTTTCAAAGATTGAGCTTTCAAATGTGTTGGTTCTTTGTATTGCTTCGTTGTTTGTTTGGGTTTTTTTGCACCTGGGATCTTGCACTTGCAAGGTAGGTAGGTGCCAGAACCCCTGGGCTGTATCCCCATGTTGCTTCTTTAGCTCCAATTTGATTAATGTTCATTCTAATCTTCAAGCTTTTCCTCTGCAATTTTAGTTTGGGTTTAGACTGTTGCTATTTCTCAAGTGTCTTTAGTGTCCTCGTTTAGTTATTTACTTCAGCTCACTTTGTTTTTGTAATGTTAGCATGGATTGCAGTAAGCTTCCCTTTTCTTTTATTGTGTCCCATTACTAAGAGCTGATCAGACTCTCAGCGACCATTTGGGAGGATGTGGGGGCCAGTGGGCTGAAGGGAGGCCTGGTCAACTGAGGTTCCCAGAGAAAAGATTGCACAAGGAGCAGACATTACGAAGCGGGAGCGACGCTTTAATTTCCAGGATCAGGGCAGCATCAGGATGTGAGCGTTGGACCTGCAGCTTTAGAGTTGGAGAGCTATGCTACGTGTGCTTCATCAGCTTTTCTGAGACACAGTAAGACAACACAGCCGTGGGACCTTGCCGGTTGTGTGGCATGTGTGTGGTCATCCGTGCTGGCTCGTTATTATTATAACAAAATCCCGTCATGTCTGTGCTCAGCGATGGGACTGTCTTCTCAAGTGTCATCTCACACCCAACTGTGTTGTGTGTTTGTCGGGGGCGCGTGGTAGTGCCCTTAATGTAGGGAAACCACCAGATGCAGTGCTCCCTCCAGTGTGTGCGGAGGTACAGACAACCCATAGTGCCACAGACCCATAAGGCACCTTCCATGGGCCAGTTAGTGGGCACCGTACCGATCAGCTTATGGTCATCCCACTAGGCACTTGTGTCATTCACTTGTAATGAATTATTACACCAGCACAAGGTCATCCATCCTGCTATTTACTACTGAAGTGTTGACTTCTTTGATACACAATGGGACAATAACCCAGCAATATGACTTGATTCCCTGTCATTTATTCCCCGTCATTGTGTATCGTAGGTCCCAGTCTCTGTGGGTGGTTGTGTTCTTTCAGATCAGCACCTCAACAGCCTGGCATTGCTGATCCTAGACAGGTCCAAAGTGATTTTGTTGTGCCTAGTCTGTTCAGTTGTGCAATTTTCCACAGAAGGCCTTGGGCCATATGCATCAAAAGTTCAGTCAACACCCAGCAGTTAATTCCACGTGAAACCTCTGATCTCCCAGAGTTCCTAGCAGCTGGGTACCTCAGCCTGTCTCCTAGTATGAGTATGGTCATCTCCTCCTGCTTCATTTGGTGGTCCAGCAAGCAGAAGAATTTGTTTCTCCAGCATTTGGACAGCCCGTAAAACATCTGAGAGTCAGACCGACTATCTCTTAGTTCTTGGGGGATTTCTAAGTGGCCACAAAGTTAATACCAGAAGCCAGAGTGCCGTGGGGGAATGCCGTGCTTTAACTCATCCGGGGCTCCTCCCCACTACTTGGTGCTGCTTCCACAGATGCCGTGGTCGGGGAGACTCACCTGACCATTCTGAGTTGGACTATGCCAGCTGTCAGGGCCAGTGGGCCGAAGGGAACCCAGTCAGGCAAGGTTGCCAGAGAAAACAATGCCCACAGAGCAGACTTCCATAGCAGGAGCCACACTTTACTTTCCAGCAACCGGGTAGCCTCCAAGCATGAGATGAAGCCTCAGCTGCCTGTGACTGTAGGAGCTTCACCAAGACGTGGTAAGACCAAAAGCAGCTGATGGCACAAATGACATTCAAAACCTGTCCACAGAAGTAAGGCAGAAAACTTCCCAAACGAGGAAAAAGAATTTATGGATAAGTGAGGTATATTGAACTCCAGTTAGCCATGATAAAAAAAAATCTTCCTCAATGCATATCATAGTCAAGACCCCAGAATTCCACACAAGGACAGAATATTAATGTTAGAGTCTCCACCCTACGAAAGGGCTCTAAACTGTGCCAGATTCAAAATGACTTCTGTGCACATGCATGCCAAAGAGTGGCCTGTCCGTAAGCTCTCTAGCCTGCCACCCAGAGCAAGCCTACCCCAGCGGTCTCCCAACACCCCAGCTCCCACAAAAGCCACACCCCACTTCCCAGCACCTTTTCCCCTCTCCCGCCTTCTCCCTCATCACGATTTGAAGTGGCCCAGCAAGCGGCTTTCACCTGCATTCCAGCTTTGTGATGGGTGTCCTTATTTATGCTCAGTTTATTCTTTCATTTTTGGTGCCAAAGCCCAGGAAGGATACAGTCAGGACTAACTCCGACCCTCCGCCGGCTGCTCGGTTGGCCTCCGGCTCTCATTCCCAAACCTGCTGGATGAACACCCTCCCGGGGCCTCACCCTTGTCACTGCTGACTTGTCCAGTCCTCACTGGCCACTGACCTTGGGTGAGTAGCAGATTCGCCTCCACCTCCCAGCTGTTCTGACCTCAGTCATTCCTCGAAAATCGTAGCGCTAAGTCAGACAGACCTTCTGGCCTACAGCCAGGAGCGTTGCCCTTGGCCTGTCCCGCTGGTCCTGGCTTCTACCCCTCTCTTTCTCTCTCGGGGACTGCCAGAGGGAAAGAGGATGCTCCTCCCCTTTGCCTTCCACCTTGGAGGTTTTCTAATACCCACCCTTCTCTCCTGGCCTCCCCCAAATGGGGACTACTGTCTCGGCGGTCTAGCACCGAACTATTAGAATGTCTACTGGATAATCTCATAATCCTCAAGCCTACACATCTCATTTTTTACTCTAAGCAGGTTTGGCCACAATGAAATTAAACAATGACTCCCACTGGCTGGCAATGGTACAGCTGATCTCAAGTCACATGCTCTATCTATCCTGCCTGACATTCATAACTCCATCCACATCAGATAGGTACCCCTTCTCCACTGAATCTAGCCCACACCCTATAATTCTTTTCTGCCCTCCCTCATTCAACAGGCACTTGCACATGTAATATCTGTGCAATAACATCACTCCAAGGTGGCTTACACCCCAGATCCTTTCCCACACACCAGGCTAGAAGCCACCTCCCTGGAGAAAATTGGCAGATAGACTTCACCCTCATGCCTCCTCACAGAAAACTAAAATATCTCCTTGCACTGGTGGATACTTTCTCAGGGTAGATTGAAGCTTTCCCCGCAATTTACGAGGGAGCCTCAGTTGTTACTCAAGTTCTTCTGACAGAAATCATTCCTCAGTTCGTTCTGCCTCACTCTATCCAGTCAGACAATGCCCTAATTTATCTCTCATGTCACTCTGCGCATAGCGCAGACTCTCAGTATAGAGTGAAAGCTCCACGACCCAGACAGGCCTCCATTCTTGGGGAAAGTTGAATAGCCAACAGTCTCATCGAGACCCAACTGTCCAAGCTCTCTTGAGTCACAGAATCCTTGGACAGAACTTCTTCCTCTAGCTCTCACTTACCACAAGGTCTCGCCTCGCAGGCTCCTCTTTGGCAAGCATCTATGACAGATTATTTCTCTTAGGTAAAAAAAGAGAATAATCAAAACCACAGAAAAACAGAGTAACTAACTGAAGATTCTCCTTTCCTTTTAGAGACAGTCTAAATGAAATCAAGTGAAAAAAGAGAAAGAAAAATAACTTGATTAAACCTTAATTAGCAGCCAAAGGAACAAAAGCATAAATACATAAAATAAGAATGGTAGAAAACCATAGTATAGGAAAATTAATGAAATTGTTGGGTCCAGAAATCTCCACCCTGACATGAGTCCAAACTCATATGCAAGCACAAAGGCACTTTATTGACACAGCATGCTGCGGGTCTGCTGAGCAGTCAGAGACCTAGATATGGGGCAGGCTTGTCTCTTTTATAGTATTGGCAGATTACATAGGTTCTCTTCTCTTCTTCCCCACTTTCCCATTTATGTAATTTATGACAACATCTTTTTCACGAGCCGGAACACAGGAGATAGGACAAGGTCAGGAGATAGGAACAAGGTCGGGGCAAAGTGTACTGGGACTCAGGAAATGATTAGGACTTAGGGAATGCTGTTTACTAAGGAGACAAAGGAAGGACAAGGTTTACTGTGGTTTTACTTGGGACAGAGAGCAAATAACAGAATGGAGGCTGAGCTTCAAGATGGAGTCACTTAGGCCCTTCATTTTTGATAAAGGTGCCAAATATCTTCAATGGAGGAAAGACAGACTCTTTGACAAATAGTGCTAGAAAAAGTGAATTTCAACCTGCCAAAGACTAAAGCTTGATCTCTGTCTTTCACCATGAACTAATCCCAATTAAAGTGGATCAGACACCTAAATATTAAAACAGAAACACTAAACCTGCTGCAAAATAGGTTAGGTAGAACTCTTGGAGACACTGGCTTAGGAAAAGACTTTATGAATAAACTACTGCAGCATGGAAACCAGTGGAAGGAATCAACAATGGTGATCTCTTATTAAAAAGCTTCTGCACAGCAAAAGAAACCACCCGCAGAGCAAAAAGATAACATACAATTTGGGAAAAAATTTTATCAGCTGTTTCTCAGACAAATGGGTGCAATATAGGGTCTATAAAGAACTTAAAAACCCACCTCCAAATTTAAAGATCCAACTAAAAAATAGACATCTAAAATGAACAGACACTTTTCAAATGAAGAAGTAAAAGCAGCTCAGAAACACATGAAGAAATATTCAACGTTATTGGTCATTCAAGAGAGGCAAATGAAAACAACACTGAGATTTCATCTCACTCTAAAAAGAATGGCTGCTATTACAAAATCAACAAAAACAAATGCTAGGAGGCTGTGGAGAGAAAGGAACCCTTCTTCTCTCTTGGTGGGAATGCAGACTGGTGCAATCACTGTGGAGATCAGTGTGGAGAATCTTCCAAAAACTAGGATTAGAGGTCCCATTTGACTCTATTTAAGTAGGGCATCAATAACAGAAATATGACTCTGTGAACTCTAAGTCAGTTTAGGTGAGAACATACAGCCAGAGGAGAAAAAAAGAATTAAGAGGACTTTCAAGACTTATGGGACACCATCAAGACAGCTAACTTTCAGGTTACAGGCTTAACAGAGGAGGATGAGACAGAAAATTTATTTAAAGTTAAAAGGGCTAAGAAAGTCACATATCTAGTTTTAAAATTATTGTATGTAGGGTAGGAGATTGCTGTATGTAAGGGTAGGAGAAAGTAATTTGATTTTATAGCAGTCATTCTTGTCTTGATCAACTAGGAAGCTGAAAACCATCCACTGTTAGGTACCAGGTTAGCTGTAGGCTGGTAATATGTCATCTTTACTGTGTTTAAGAAAATTCCTTCTAGGCTTAATTTATTGAGAATTTTATCTTAAAACATATTAGATTTTGTCAAATTTTTATGGACCTCTACCAAGATGAATCTATGATTTGTTATTCTTTATGCCATTATAATGTATAACAATAATTTATCTGCTTAGGTTGAACCATTCTTGCATTCCAAGACTAAGTCCAACTTAATTAAATTGAATGATCCTTTTGACATGCAGTTGAGTACGGCTTGTTAGTATTTTGTTGAGGATTTTTTTCATTGGGGATTTTGGTCTCATAATATTCTTGTCTACTTTTGAAATCAATGTAACTTTAGTTTACAAAAGGAGTTTGAAGTATTCTTTTTTCTTCAATATTTTATTTTATATACCTGACCATTGATCTTTTCCAAGATTCGGAAGATTTTTAGCCTTTATAACTTTATTTTTTTTAATTCAAATCTTTATTGGTACATTATATATACACATCACAATCATACTCAATGTTGAGAATTTGTACCAGAATTATGACATGGCCTAATTCTCATTTTTTCCCATTCTCCTACCAACCCTACAGCCCCTCAGCCCCTATATACACAAGCTTTATTTCTTTGTTTTATTACCATCACATTATTTTTCCCCTCATTACTAATCCCTACATTCTATTTGTGTTTGAATATTTTCTATTTAACAATATCTATTATATGTTCTAGAACTCATTTACATCTTTATTTTCTCATAACAGAAAAAGATACAATATTTACACATCTGCAACCTATTTATTTCACTTGTAAGTATGAAAAGAAATTATTCACCAAATACTAACTAGATGTTCTGCAATCTAACTCCAGTCTAGGGCTAGGATTTAGCTCAAAGGCACTGTGCCTGCCTCATAAGGGCAAGGTCCTGAGTTCATCCGTGGTATTGCAAAAAACAAACAAGCAACAAAATAACTCCATTCTGATACTATTGGCCTGGAAATAGAGTTGCATCCCACAGGGTAAGGAGCCCATGAGCCTTCTGCTCACTTCGGACAGCTACTGCAAACCCCAGGCTGTGATATCTACTTCTGGCCAACTGGCTATAAATTTTAATCCCCACAAACTACTCCTTGAGTCCAATTAATTTGCTAAAGTGGCTCCAAGAACTCATGAAAACACTTTATTTGCATTTAACTATTGTTTTTACAAAGGATGTTTTAAAGGATTCCAGTGATGTGTAACTGGAACCTTGTCATTTGTGTGTGTGTAAATCTAATATCATAAGCAACTGATTAAATCATTGGCAATTAGTATCAAATTGACCATCAGCCAGAAGTAGGGAACTAATCTGTGGTAATTACTTGTGTTAACAACTTGAATGAGAAATACTAGCAGACTGGTGTGACACAATTTTGAGCGTGCATGTTCAGTTAACTTTGGAAGGGAGAAGGCTTGCCCTGGATGTGGGTGGCATCCGCCATTAGGTTTGTGGATAGAATGGAAGGAAGCGTGAAAGAAGGAAGTACTGCTTCAGCTTTTTGGGAGGACTTCTTGTCTTTGCCTCCGATTTTGGCTGTCCACCTCCAGGCTTCCAGTGCAGCCTCGTGGCACGGATCCTTCAGCTTCTCAGTGCAGACTCATGTGGGACTCCGGTGAGCTTCAGTCCTTCAGCGCCTGGCTGGATCTTTTGGGTCTCCAGTGCGCAGATCCAGTGGGCAGGTCTGCAAGCGACCGTTGCAAGTCATTTCACGTATCTGTTCCTCTAGGGAACCCTCTGTGACACAGTTCCCTGGCAACCAGCCTCCCCCAAGCTGTAGTTATCTAAAAACATTAGTGAGTTCATTAGCAGACAGAAAGGCGCATCACTTTGAAGTTTCTAAGGGTGTGAGGAGCTGTTTGCGAGGGATAGAAACCAAAGGTACATTTCTCAGTATATCACAGGATCGCATTGACTTTGCTGGTTCTTTTCAACACAGTACTGCAAGTCCCTGTCAAAGTGATTGAACGAGAAAGATAAAAGTTAAACTGTTTGAATTTGCTAACGGGATCTTATGTATAGAAATCCCTAAATACTCAACCAAAAAACTCTATCACAAATGCATAAGTTTGGTAATGTCAGAAGAAAACAAGTCAACTTTAAAGAACTACTGATATATCTGTACAAAAAGAAAAAGGTAATACTACGAAGTGATGGTACAGTAATTAGCTTGATTAGGGAAATCATTTCACCATTTATAGGTATATTAGATACTTTAAATAGACACATTTTTCAGTCATACCTTAACAAACCTTAAAATTAGAAAAAATAGCTACATCTTGGCAGCTGAGATTATTACCAAGGAAAAACTTGGGTAAACCCTTTAGATTCACTTCTTTTAGTGGACTTTAAAAACCTTGGTCATTTTGGAACTCACATAACTTGGCAGTAAGTTATTCGTCTTCCAGTACCTTTGCTGTAAATGACACCCATGACTGAAGGGACATAAACGGTCAAAACTTTTCTTCAGGGAATTCTATCTATTCCTGTAATCTAGAGGAAATTTACTTCTCTCCCCCCCATCCCATCTTGCATGGAGGAGAAAGTATGTCACTGTCCTTCTCTGGGGAAAAGGTACCTTTTGTGTCTTAATAATGAACTGAAGAATTAGCTATTTCTGGGCAAAATAACTGGAGAACATGAGTCATGAAACTTTCAAATCAGTAACTTTGATTTATATTACAGAATGCAGAATGTTCCATAATCTAGAGATAACAGCAGCTCATGTGTCTGAAAAACAGTATTAAATTTTTTTCTTTTAATTCAGTTTGTTGGTAGATATTAGGTGTATATTACGATCACATTCATCACTGAGAATTTGTATCTGTACATGATGTATCTTTATTCTCATTTTTTTTCCATTTACCTGCCCCCCCTAGAATCTCCCACCCCCATATACATAGGTTTTGTTTCTGTTTTTTTCCTTTTTCCCATCAAATTTTTTCTTTCTTTCTTTGTCTCCCCTGCCAGGCGCCATTTTCCCTTCCCCTTTGAACATTTTATTCCTTTTTCATAACACCTACCACACACTCCGGACCTCATTTATACTTTCAGTTTCACACCCTAGAGAAATCATATGGAATGCACACATCTGTGTTCTGTTTATTTCATTTGTGAATGAAATGAGGCCGTACCTCAAGGTGCATCCAGTTAAGTACATATGTCTCTAATGTATCATTCTTTACAGCTGAATAATACTCCACTTTATAAAACATTCTTCTTTATCCAGTCTACAGTTGATGGGCATTTGAGCTATTTACAAGATTTAGTTATTACAAACTATACTGCTATAAGCTTGGGTGCACATATATCATTGTGATATGATCCTTTTAAGTCTTTCATGTATATACCCAGCAGAGAAATAGTAGTCAAATAGGACCTCTAATCCTAGCTTTTTTTTTTTTAGGTTTTTTGAGACAGGGTCTCGCTTTGTGGTTCAGGCTGGCCCTGAGCTCAGCCTCCAACTCACATCACAGCAATCCTCCTGCCTCTGCCTCCCGAGTGCTGGGATGACAGGCATGAGCCACCACGCCTGGCACTGTGCTATGTGGTACTGGTTGCGGCTGGGCATGAGTCTCCACGCCCAGTATGTTATGTGGTTACCGGGGGATCGAACCTGGGTCCTTGCGTTTGCAAGACAGGCGCCGGAACCACTGAGCTAACTCCCCGGCCCTAATCCTAGCTTTTTGAAGAATCTCCACACTGTTTTCCATAGTGGTTACAATAGTCTACGTTCTCACCAACAGCTAATAAAGGTTCCTTTCTCCCCACATCCCTGCCAATGGCTTTTTTATTTGATTTTATTTTATTTTTTGATGTTTGCTTTTGGACAAGGTCTTACTTTGTAGTTCAAGATGTCCTTGGACTCACTATGTAGCCCAGGCCTGCCTCAAACTCACAGCAGTCCTCCTCTCTCTGCCTCCTAAGTGCTAGGATTACACGTGTGAGCCAGCACACTCGGCATTGTGATCTGTGGTAACTGGGGTTTGAACTTGGGACCTTGTGCTTGCCAGGCAGATGCTGGAACCACTGAGCTAAATCCCTGGCCCAACACTTATTTGGCTGCATGACAGTAGCTGAAGAAATTTCAGTTTGTTATCTGCCTCTCTCGAATGACCAGAGATGTCGAACATTTCACGTGTTTCTTTGCTGCCTTTACTTGTTCCTCTGAAATGTGTCTATTCATTTCAGATGCCCACTTCTGAGCTGGGTCTCTAAATTTGGGGAGCTGATTTATCATTATATATTCCAGATAGCCAGAGTACTGACATTTTTAATTGTCCTGGAATTTGGTGCCAACTTGGTGCTTGTCTATTTACTTTGCTTTCCTTCACTCACCACGCAAACCTTTCACTTGCAGTCCTGTTGTGGTTTGTGTTTGGGTCCCCCAAAGCCTTATGCAGAAGAGGCAGGGCTTTCTTCTCCGATGTAGGTGAATTTGGAATGTGTGATGCTGGAGTCAAGAGTGTGATTACTAACCCACTACCTGTGATCAGGTTAGCATCGCTGTGGTCCCAGTATGACCCCAGAATAAGACAACAGGGGCTGAAAGATACTCTTAGAATCACCTATTTTTTGCTGCCTTATGCGTTTCATATCTGTCCTCTCTATACGTCTTTGCCATCTTTGTCTGGGAGCCAGCCTCTATGAACTGTGAGTCAAATAAAACTCTTTGCCCTTTAACTTTGGCTGTCAAATATTTTGCCTCAGGAACAAGAGAAAAGTAGCTAACTCAACCCCCTAAAGGAAGGGTCTGTTTTGGCCATTGCCTTTATCATTTTTTGGTTGGCTAGCTGCACACAAAGCAGAACTCTCCAGGACTGTTAGTAAAAAGAAAGCTGTATAGAAAAGAAAATATCAAGAATCTTATTTAAATTGTGAGTTTGTTGGAGCATGTTATTTACATTCTCCAAGCCTTCTTTATGTAATGTGTAGTGTTTCGCTACAACAAAGCCAATGAAATCTTTAAAATTGCTTCATAAAACAAAACAAAATGTTTCACACCATGGAGACCAAACCTGCTACATTCTGTTTCTTTGGCTGTTAATCTGTGTTTTTAATAATTAACTTTACAAAAACTTTAAAAATAAATAAATAGATCTTTGGCTGGGAAAAAAAGAGGTGGATGGAGTGGGGAGAGAGGGAAAGGAAAGGTGATAAAAAAAATTAAAAGACAGTTTGCACTGTGTGTACCAATTTCACACCAGGAGTATAAACATGTACTACAAACACGTACAATCAGTCAATCAAACAAATATTTGTTGCATAAAAAAGTGGACATGAAGAACAGAAGTGTTTATTGAAAGCCACTACTTTGTCAAATGTTTCTGCACTGACACATTAGTCTTGGGGACTAACTGTATTATAAAGCTAAGAGACCCTTTACAATTGGTAAAGACTTGATCCTGCCTGTGCTAAGGTAAGAATATTTGTCTTGAACTGTTACGAGCAGCTGTCATTCACAGATCCAAATGCTTCAGTTTTGGCTGGCGTCATAGCTAGATGAACTGATGCAATAGCAAAGGTTATTGAAACACAATTTCTAGAGAAGACTCACAAGTCACTGTGGTGTGCAACCTAGGCTGACCAAGCTACTGATGTTTTCCTCAAGAGCACAATGCTTATTTTTGTGTGATGCATTTTTCAGAAGCTTGTCTGTGTGGATGTTGTGTGCAGAAATATTTATCTGAAAGACTATTTGGGGCTTTGAATGGCTACATTTCAGAAAAATTGAATTATCATGTGTTGGCGTATACATGGGTGGACTGGCCATCATGACTGGACGGCTTTCAGGTTTCACTACTTGGATTAAAGAGGTTGCTTCCTAATGTGTCTACATGCTGTGCCCCCTAGAGAGAAATTCCAGTCAGCCAGACAGCGTCACCTGGACTTAACATTTTTCAGAGTGATTAAAATTATCAACCATGTTAAAGCACATGTTCATAACTCATATCTGTTTGAGCAACTCTATGAGATGATGAACATTAACTACACATGTCTTCACTTGTACATAAAAGTGGGATTCTCTGGCCAGAGTGTTTCAGTTGCAAAACTTGCTTCAGAGATTAATTTTAAAAGTCACCACTACAGAATAGGTTGCCAAAGTAGAATACTCATATGACATATTGAACCTGTTCAATTAATTGAATGCATCCTTGAGGGGAGAAAAGCAACCACGTTCAAGTCGGCAGGTAAAATAGAAACAGATCAAATAGAGCAGAGCATGGCTGGAATTATGGATATTTTGAGACTCTGGGATTTTTGTAGTATTTCAAACATCAGCAGAGTTTTTGAAAGAGACTAAACCAGGACACTCTTTTTCCCAGATGGTGCATGGTCGTCTATTGCAATTTTCAACAGAATTTGAGCACTACTTCTCCAGCACAAAGGACCCGTGACTGGGAAGGAATGGTTTCATGAGCCATTTGTGAATAAGCCTAACGAATCAACTTTGATCATGCCAGAAGAAGCTCAGCTGCTTGAGATTTCAAATGTTGATGGCCTTAAAAATATGTTTGAGACAACTTCAGATGTTTGAGATTTTCTGGATTAATGGAGAGGTGGAAAATCCTGAGATTACCACAAAAAGACTGAAAGGCCTGCTTCCATTTCCAACATTCTATTTTGTTCTTCTTCTTTTTTTTTTTTTTAAACAGTACTAAGGATTAAACTCAGGACCTTGTGCTTGTCAGGCAGTTGTGGAAGTGTTGAGTTCTATGCCGAGTCCACCAGTATCCTGTCTTTGTGAAACAAAGTTTGCTGTATTGACACCAGTCGGAACGAGTAGAGTAGACAGAGTATAAACAACATACTTCAAATATGAAGTATGTCCTGTCCCCGTCACCCACAGATCGGGTCATCTAGCGGCAGCAAAGTCACCTCAGGGGTCCTATTCGTTCTGCTTTCTGCTGAGTTGTATGACTACCTCATTATATATCACAAAGTAGTAAATAGTAGAAAGTGCACCATAATTATAATGTGCTTGAATCATTCCAAAACCACTGCCCTGTCCATGAAAAATTTGTCTTCCAAAAAACCAGTCTCTGGTGGCAAAAAAGTTTGCAAGCTACTCGTCAAGTAAGAGTCTGTGAGGATTAGCTATTTCTCAGGGTAGTTCTGACATTTTGTCCCCACGACCACTCTCAGGTTCAGTGCTTTAGCAGAAAGACTCACAAAACTAAAGAACACCGTTCCATTCATAGCTATCATTTATTGCAGTAAAAGGATTAAAGTTAGACTCATTGGTAGAAGACATGGACATAAGAATATTAGTAGATAATTATAGAATTATTTCAATATATTTCAATATATCTCAATGCTTTATTCTTTAAAGTAGCCAAGGAGAGGCCACGTGCACTACATCTAAGTTAGGTATAGCATGATTCCATCACCGATTCCTCCTAAGAAAATAAAAGCCTTTTTGTTTCCACTTCTGTGGAAGGACTTGATGTAGAGAGAAAAGTCATCTGAGCTCTCCGAAGTCAATATTCATCAGAGAATGGATAATCAGGATGATCCTTCCACCTGTGAAAACAGAAGGGATCAGTTCACACCACGAGCCGGCACCGCTGGTAAGTTACTCGCATCCTTTGGTGACTTCACTGACCGCAGTCACCTCTTGCTCCCATATGTATTTTTTTTTTTTTTTTTGAGACAGGATCTCCCTTTGTAGTTCAGGCTGGTCCCGAGCTCAGCCTCCAACTCACATCACAGCAATCCTCCTGCCTCTGCCTCCCCAGGGCTGGGATGACAGGCGTGAGCCACCACGCCCGGCACTGTGGTATGTGGTACTGGTTGCTGCTGGGTGTGAGTCTCCACGCCCAGTATTGTATGTGGTTGCCGGGGATCGAACCCGGGCCCTTGTGCTTGCAAGACAGGCGCCGGAACCACTGAGCTATATCCCCAGCCCAGCCCCTTATATTTTATTTTTCATCCGCAGTCCTCCCTTGCCCTATGTTCCTGATGCTGTGCAGGGCACCTCAAGTGGGAATGTGTGTGGTACGTGGAGAGGTTGGTGGCTGCACTTCATTTCACCCCAAACAGAAACACAAGATGTGAATATCGTCTCTCAATCTTTGCATATAAAATAGCATGACTTGTGATGATGACGATGAGGATGATGATCTTCTCACTTCAGTGACAATGGTCAGAGTCTGCAGGAGTCTGGAGTGTGTGTTCCAGTCACACAGACAGATCAATATGCATTCAAACTTTAATAGGCTTTTCCTAAGTGCTCTTGTGAAGAGAAGGTTGAAAAAAAAAGATTGTAGAGATGAATTGAAGAATTGGAGAGATTAATTTAGAATGACTGCGAAGCAAAGTGTATGTGTGGGTATAAATAATATTTGTGTGTCTGTGTATAAACTAGATTATTTTTATTTTTTGCATGATGGTGAGGCCAAACCTAGGGCTTTACACCAGCTGAGAAAGCCCTGTGCCATGGAGCTCTATCTAATTTAATATTATTTTGTTTTTAAAAGACTTGCAGTATTTAAAGAATTTCAGTTCGCTGGTTATACTTGACCCCACCTTAAAGAAGTAAAAAATTTTGCTTTGAGAAGTCAGCAGGGGGAAACAGAAGCTTTCCATCCAGAGTAAAGTATTTGTAACACTAAATTCTTCTTTCCCAACCTAGTCATCTGTCTATATTACCACATCTCTTGCCCAGAAATTTTCACTAATTTGTGTATCACTTTGAAGTTTAGGAAGAAACTCGTTATTTCAATATTTGTGCTCCTGTTCTCACATATGTACACTATGAGTTAATTTTCTTCATGTCTTAACATAAACCATGGAATGTCACAGTGGTAAGACTCTCCCAGCTGAGTGTGGGGTAGGGTCCCTGTAGCAGGCATTTCATCTACGGGAGGTTTGGTATTCAGAACCTGCTGCGCATCGTTTACCCCGGCACTTCCTGTGGACATAGACCAGGTTTCTACGTAGCATCTTTGATGACTGAGATCTCACAGTCTAAAATACAGGGCAATACCCAGTTAGAGGTCCTTCAGAACTTACATAAACAGGTCTACGAAGCGGACATTTTTATTCAGGGATTCAATTTTTTCCATTTCTTCTTCAGTGAGAGAAAAGTCAAAGATCTGAAATAATGAAAATAGAATATTTTTGAAGATGAAAAATGAAGAGGGTTGCATTGTGAGGGGAGTCAGCAGGGTGAGCCCTTCACACGGGGGGTGGCCGTCTCTGAGGAGAACTGGGCTCACTTTGGAGACCACCCGCTGATGTGGAGCTGGGTGCTGTTCTCCCTTTGTCTTGGAGATAAGCCTGTTGTAAATATCTTGCAAGAAATTTCTGATGTTCTGCAAGTGGTACTACGCCTACCTTGGAAGCACAAAGGCTCTAGTTCAATCTCCACAAGCAAAAACAATACAAAAACAACAACAACAACAATAAAAAACAAACACAAAGTAAAATTGAGTGTTCTGAAACAACACATGTTTAGAAAATCTGAGACTTCCAAGGTAAAGAAGAGTTCATATGATTTTCACATAGGATGTGGAAGTTTTAATTCTGCCCTACCATCATGTACTTTGCTTTTTATAAACATTTCTTGGTCTCTAAATTTAGTCATATTTAACATTTAATTTGCTTTATTTTACCTGTGAAATCTTTTCTCTCATCATTTTAAATATGTCTTTTATTTATTTGTTTTTTTTTTTTTTTTTTTTTTTTGAGACAGGGTCTCACTTTGTAGTTCAGGCTGGTCCTGAACTCAGCTTCAACTCAGAAATCCTCCTGCCTCTGACTCTTGAGTACTAAGATTACAGGCATGAGCCACCATGCCCCGCATTGTGGAATGAGGTACGATTGCTGGTGGGCATGAGTCACCCCACTGGGCATTGTTGTATGTGGTTACTGGGGATCAAACTCAGGACCGTGTGCTTTAAGGCAGGCACTGGAACCACTGGGCTAACTCCCTGGCCCTTTTACTTTTTTATGTAAGCATTTTTCTTAGTTCTTAGACTGTGTTTATATTATTATTTTATTGGCTTTTATTAGCATTTTAGTATGTTTTTAGTTATATTTAGTTTATATGTTTATAATACTTCTCTTTATTATCTTTCTATACCTTAACTTCACTTTAATGCATTTAATGATATACGTTTTAATTATGCAAGTAGTTCATAAATATAATAATACCTTGGTTCATAAATGCTTTTGTTCACAAATAATTTGGCTCTCAATCAATTGAATTTTGACAAAATTTTGCTTCTGTTCACAAAACTCCACACCGAGTGACCATCTCAGCCATCTCCCCTCACAAACACAGATGTGTCTGTCTTCCCCCAGTCATAAAACAAGTTAAATGTGTGAACCAAGACACCACTGTACATGCTCTTTGTGAAGAAGTGAAATGGTACAGGAAGAGCAGACAAATAATGGACTAAAAAAGCAGAGTTCCTCTTCTCACTCACTACCTCTATCTTTTTTTCCCTTTCCAAATATTTCTCCCCGATATTAAACACATTAGGAGGAAAGATGTTCTGATAGCATATTATTATTAGTTTGTAACTTCTATTTATTTACATAATAGCTCAGTAATCTTAGTGCTCTTTTGTATCAAAATATATATACTGACAGTTCATTTCATCACTGTTCAGCGTACACACATAACCTGATATGCTGCTTCCATGGATCATTTCTGAGTAGAATTTTCAGAGAATTCTTGATCAGTTTAGCATCTAAGTATTGGTGTTTATCAGATAGTTAAGGTATCAAAAATTTGTATGACATAAAAGCAGTCATAAATGAAATATTCACTTCAAAATCAGTCCTTACTTTTGGTTGATGGCTCAGTTATTTACTTCCATGAGAGCATAGTTAATCCAAATGACAGAGAAAAGGGAATTTTGTAAACATACAGGTTGTCATGAAGTTAGTGAGAGTAATTTGAGAGATTTCTTCTAATTACAGGGGCAGTTATTTTCCCTAAAAAATCACCTAAAATGGTTAAAATATTTCATTATTAAAAAAATATAATTTGATAGAAATTCTAGAATTGAGAATTCCCTTCAAATTTTTTTCCGAAATTTTCTCTTGATAATTGTTCTGCAAAAATCTTTGTGAAAGAGAAGACAGACTTTGTGTTGTCACCTAATTTTGTCAAATGTGTAGGGAATCAACACTGATTAACTTTTTCCTAAAAGTCTGGATGTATGCAACTAGAACCTAAAGTTTGTTTAGAATAAAATAAGTATAAAATATTCACCTATGCAATAATTTTCCTTGTTTAATGTGGGTTGATTTTCTCTAGGTATTTTTTCCATAGCAGAAATTATTTTGCTTGTTTGTTTTTTTGGATTTTTTTGTTGTTGTTGTTATTGTTGTTGTTTTTTGAGACAGGGTCTCGTTTTGTAGTTCAGGCTGGCCCTGAGCTCAGCCTCCAACTCACATCACTGCAATCCTCCTGCCTCTGCCTCCCGAGTGCTGGGATGACAGGCGTGAGCCACCATGTCCGGCACTGTGGTGTGTGGTGCTGGTTGCTGCTGGGCGTGAGTCTCCACACCCAGTATGGTATGTGGTTACCGGGGGACAGAAACCTGGGCCTTGCACTTCCAGGTGCTAGAACCACTCAGCTAAATCCCTGGCCCCATATAGCAGAAATTACTTAAAGGAAATGGAGATTTTATATTACAAAGTTGAACTCCTGATATTCTCCCTTAAAGCCTGTCATAGTAAATGTTTTAAGGAGAGAGCCTTGACTGTGTTAAATTTGGTTGAGCCAGAGATGTAGCTCAGTGCCACAGTACCTATCTGGCAAGTGTGAGGCTCTGAGTTTAATTCCCCATACGAAAACAGAAAAAAGAAAACAAAAACAAAAACAAAAATACAAAAAAGTGGTTGAAAAGTCCAGTAGACAAAGAATTTCTGACTTAGAGAGGAGCTTTCCTATCAGATGTTCATGGTAAGAACACGGTCTAAATGGGACTGGAGGCTAGTGAAGGAACTTCTCTTTTCTGGAGTTTTCTATAAATGGAAAGAGAAGTAGAAATGAGAGGAGAAGGAAACGGGTGTATACTGGACTTTATTTTTTAAGATTGGGCTTTTCAGCTTGTTTTTTGGAGCTATAAAGAATAATTGTTAATGCAAGGGTTATTCAAAATTGGATTTACAGAGGAATTAGAGATATTAATGATAGTATTTTCAGAGAACATGTTCTGAAAGTAAAGCAATAAATACAGCCATTGTTCCCAGTTTTGAAAGCAATTATCTTACCTCAAAATTCTCTTTGATTCTTTGAGGATTAAAGCTTTTAGGAATGACGATCACTCCTCGTTGAATGTTGAAACGTAAAGCAATTTGAGCTGCTGTCTTGTTGTACTTTTTTGCCACTGAGTTTAAAAGTGCGTCCTCAAGCAAAGGTGGAGAGGATACATTCACCCTTTAAAAAATCAAAATATGCATCATATTTGGGCAGAGTGATGAGAACCAAAGGTGGGTCATTCTCTTCTGTCTCCCGATTTATTTGGTCACCTTCCAGGATGGCTGACATCACCTGCGGCTTTTTTTTTTTTTTCCTAGTGTAAAGAACTCATTGGATCCAGGGTTGATCTTAGAATGGAAATGACAAAAGAAGCACATACAGGGCCGGGGATTTAGGTCACTGGTTCAGGCGCCTGTCTTAAAGTGCAAGGACCCGGGTTCGATCCCGGTAACCATACACAATACTGAGTGTGGAGACTCACTCCACCAGCAACCAGTACCACATAGCACAGTGCCGGGCGTGGTGGCTCACGCCTGTCATCCCAGCACTCGAGAGGCAGAGGCAGGAGGATCACTGTGATGTGAGTTGGAGGCTGAGATCAGGGCCAGCCTGAACCACAAAGCGAGACCCTGTCTCAAAAAAAGAAGCACATACCTGACTCAGTGCAAACAAACGTTTTTTCTAAAAGGTGGGTCAGGAACAGACAAACAAAGGCAGGGACACTAGAGAAGAGGGAGTGCGGGCACAAACCTTGGGATCAGAGAGAAAATTTTCACCTTCAGTTTATGGACCACGTAACAGAAATGCCAGCACTGATATAGATATTAAAGTGTTCATTATATTTTGTTCATTATATTTTGAATATGGCCATATTATTTCTCAAATAATAAACTGACATTTATTTAGTATTTTCTACATGTCATTGGTTGATAACTTCATATACTTCATGTAGTCAACAGAATACCCCAGTGAGATATTTTTAGCTCTAATTCATTTCTAAGGATAATTATGAAAAGTATTACTTCTTTAAGATTATACAGCTATATAGTCTTTACAATCAAGTAACTCTCATTAGTGTTATATCCTACATCAAAGAAAATACACTATGAAGAAATGTTCAGCATTACTCACCAGGATGGATTCCTACAGGTCCCCAAAGGGCTATGTGCAACAATGACAATGTCATGTTCTTGGCAAAATTTCAAGAGTTTTGGCTGGGTGAAATATGGATGGCATTCAACCTACATTGCATTGGAGAGTAGAACACAAAATTAAGACCTAGTTGAATGTAGTTTTACATAGATATTTTTGAAAAGTTCAATAAAATCAATTTTAATATCAGAGTCACTGTCATATTGCATATTAAACCAATATATCTCATTAATCTCATATTTATTTATTTTCCCACCCAAATTCTTCAGAAACATCTTTTGTTATGATTTCACATGATATATCTGAATGAGTCCTCTAATTTTTTATATTGTGTTTCTAGTTTTTTCATTGTAAACAGTGCTTTAGTAAATATACATACAAATCTATTTGGGCACCGGATACAGTTTTTATTAGGATAAAAGTGTCTTGGCTGTGACCATACTTGATCATGTGGTTTGGGGAGCTTTGAAATTGATTTGCAGTAGGAGTGTAGAAAGTTGTGGCGATGTGGCCCTGAGAAACCTTGGAATGTTACATTCAGGTTTTATTGGATGATTCTAGTCAGAGCTCAGAATTTCAGATGCTAACAGGAATGGCGACCATAAAGGCCAGGCTCATGAGGCTTCAGTTGAGTATAAGGATTTTATTGGCTGCTTGACAAGAGGCCATATGTATTACACCCTGGCAGAAAAGTTGAATGGGTGCTGAGATTTTGTGGGAGGTGGAGATTAGGGATGGTGAACTAATTGATCTGGGAGAGGAATTTTCAAAACAGCCCATCATTGAGGCTATGACATAAGTACTGCTCTCTGTCTTTAGCCAAAGTTATAGTTAAGAGTCAGGGGCAAAAAGCAAAGAAGAAGAATTAGAAAATTTTAAATTTTGGCCCTAAAGGAATCACGTGTAAAGTTCAGGGAAAGAAGATGTGGTTTTGAAGAGATTAGCACCATTGAAAAGAAGCCAAGTGCTTTGTGTAGGGACAAGAAAAATGCCAGGAGAACGTCACAAAAGTCAGTAAGATCCCCACCCCCGTCACAACCTACAGGGTACAAAAGTATAAATTTTTCGTCTGAGAAAAGAGTTCCTGGAATGACTTCTTGAGAAAGGCCTGCTGGGTAGCTGGTTCCTTTGGATTTGTTTCCCTGTGCTCAGCAGCTGCAGTACAAGGAAGGCTCAGATACTGCTCAAGCTGGTGGCAGACCTTGCAGTCATCCATACAATGCTGGCTTTACTGGCTTGCAAAATGCGCGAGTTATGAGGTAAGGGAGGCTTCCACCGGATTCTGACGCAAAGCCTAGAAGACCAGGCAAAGAGCCTGTAGAGGTAGTTTCTGAAGCTGCGGGGATGAAGCCAAAAGTGCTGTAGAGAACCTAAGAAACCAGAGAGGCCGGGAATGTGACATGTCTGCCAAGGGAAGCGCCAGCCACGAATGGAGCCAGTCTCAAAAGGAGGCCATGCGAGTTGCAACCAGCGAGGCCGTAAGGGTGAGGCCACTCAGGCTTCATGGAACTCACATTTTACAGAGTGCCTGGGGTGCAAGTAGGGAGCCATCGGTCTCAATGTTTGCCCTGCTGCATTTCTATCTTGCGTTGGTCCCGTTCTTTTCCAGCCTCTTATTCCTCTCTTTAAATTGGATTGTTTACTGTGTGCCATTTTGGATTCTGGAATTCTGTAACTTGTTATTGATTTTTATACAGCTGCGCAGATAAGTCTTTGCCTTCAGTCTCAGAGGAGACTTTGACTTGGACTTTTGAAAAATGCTGGGGAAATGATTGCTACATTTCCAGTTGTACATAGGATGATTGTATATATTAGGTAAGATTATTTACTTACTGTTATTATTTGGAGATTAAATTTGGTATAAAGAGGTGTGCTTGCTGACAAGGGTGAGGTGTGGTGGCTAGGGGTGGAATGTCAGCGTGAGTGTTTTTGTGACCCACCTGTGGGATTCGTGGAGCGTGCTTCTGGGTGTGTAGGTCATAGAATCATACCCTTGGCTCTGCGTCCTGTCCCTTGCCTCGTGCTGTCTGGCACTCTTTCCTTGTTCTGTTTCTGGGCTACCACGAGCTGAGCAACTGTCCTCTACCATATTCTTTCACCGTGGTATCTTGCTTTGGAGTCTGCCGAGCACTGACTGAATCCCTTGAAACTATGAGCCGAATTAAACCTGACCTTTAAGTTGTGGGTTTCAGGGAAGAGGAAAGCTGACTAACAGAGATGGATTCCCAGAAATACAAGCTCATGGACCCTTTTTAAATGCTTTTCACACATTCAAATTGCTTTCCAATAAGGCCGAACCAGTTTGCACTCAGCAGCATTTCATCACTCACCTACCTGGAGCATTATAATAAAACATAAAGCAAAGGCATGCAATACCAAAAAAAAAAAAATCACCTTTAAAGCTGAGTTTTTCTAATTAATAGTGAATTAAATATTTTTCATGTTTACCAGTTTACAATTAGTCTTCTATGAATTTCTATCCATTTCTTTTGCTTATTTTACTGTTGAGATTGAGTGACCTTTACAATTTTTCCATTGATTTGAATTAGGCCTTTAATTCATAATTATATCAACCCCTTTTCTATTATATTTAAAAATACATGATTATCTTTGCTTGCTTCTGATATAGAGTTTAACATTTTGTATTACATTTATCAAATTTTCTTTATGTTTTTTTCATGATTTCCCTTCTATGCACAGCTCTAAAACAATTAAAATTCTTTCATTGTATTTACCATTGATTTCTGCTCTTTCCTTTAACTTCTGTTTAAAAGGAAATCACTAGAGTAATGTGAGGCAAAGGCCTATGTTTGTTTCTGTAGAATCATTTTATCACACTATTGCATAAAAAATTCACTCCTTTGCCATTCATTTGTATTCCTTCATGTTAATTTT
>PVIR01028188.1:0-22193 GCA_004026965.1 Petromus typicus
AAATGTTTGTAGCTTAATTAAATTCATATCTTTTTGTCTTTCAGTAAATAGGAGCTATTAAAGTATTCAATGATCCATTAACAATTTATCTTTGTGCTCTTCAAATTCCAAATAAAAATTTAAAAAGAAACTATATAATTTGTCTCCATTATTACTTTCTGATTTTATCTTTTTTATTTTTCTAATCTTTATTAACTATGATCAAAGAAGATTTTTAAAAATAATGTAAAAAATGTTTCTATTGTTTATATCTTTCTTTTACCAAAATTGTATAACAGCAGAAAACAATGGAGAATTCAAGGTCTTATAAATGTGAATTTTAAAAATTATTTTCCTCCATCTGGGACATAGTTCTTATCATTGCTACAAAAGTACATAAATAATCAAAGAGATAACATTAAGTATGTAGCCAAGTGTGGTGGTGTGTGCCAGCAATCCCACTGAGGAAGCTGAGGCAGGGGGATAGCCATGAGTTTGAAACCAGACTGGGCTACCTAATAAGACTTTATCTGAAAAAAAAAGAAACACAAAAAATTAAAGATTCATTTTTCATCCCTTTCTATCCATGGAATAAATTAAATTTCTGTCACTTAAAACAAATAAGACAAAGATGAAGCTAATGAATATAACCTAAGCTGAATATAAAAGAAACACGCAATGGTAAGGTACTGAAATAAAAGTTTTTCTGGGGTAAGAAATTGTAAATGACAGGGACAAGAGAATGTGAATATGGAACTAAATCTCTTTCCTACCTTACAAATTTTGCTTTCGGTTTTCTATTTTGCACTAGGCAGCAGTATCACCAACATTTAAAATCACACTAATTTACAGAATTATAACAGGGCAAGGGATGCACGCTCTTCGGACTTAACATTGTATATTCCTAAGGTGGCTGAGATGAGTAATTATTTCCACCCACGTCATCAAGTTGAGATTAACTTCAAATATAGCTTTATTTTCAGGCAGTAGAGATACTCAAATTGTAAGATGTCCCTTAGATTTTAGGACAACAATCAATAACTAAAATAATTCTCATTTCTACCAGCTTCCCTATAAATACAATACACTTTAATTTAGAAAACTTGACAAGTGCAGGTAACAGCAAAGCTCAAATATAAAAAGTTAAAAAAAAAAAAAAAAGAAGATTTCAGGATGGATAGAAAATGTTCCCAGAAGTAGATGTACCTAATTCCCATCTGGGATACCATGATAGTAAGTCCATGTGACTACATCAAAGCAAAACAAACTTATACTTATTTGCCTTTTATCCATGTGTTATTTACTAATTAATGGTATTAAAATAAATCTTCCTACTAATTTCTCCATAGTAATCAAATTCAATCTTTCTAATATATAAACCATAAGACCCATACTTATATGCTGAGCAAATATTATGATACAATATCCTGTAATAATTCAATGTGTGAGGAAGTGAATTAGTGAATACTAATTCACTAATTAGTGATAGGAAGTGATACTGCTGCCTAGTGCAAAATAGAAAACCAAAAGCAAAATTTGTAAGGCAGGAAAGAGATTTAGTTCCATATTCACATTCTCTTGTCCCTGTCATTCACAATTTCTTACCCCAGAAAAACTTTTATTTCAGTACCTTACCATTGCGTGTTTCTTTTATATTCAGCTTAGGTTATATTCATTAGCTTCATCTTTGTCTTATTTGTTTTAAGTGACAGAAATTTAATTTATTCCATGGATAGAAAGGGATTATTAGTCTATTCATGAAACCTAAGTCATTCTTGAATGCTTGTAATTCTAGCAGTTTCAATTTGACTCTGGAGTAACATGCACCTATATATTATTAGCATGAATTATATTGAAGAGTAAAGCTTCAGATCTCTGAGTTAAATATAATAATAGAAAAACAGTTACCAAATAATTCCTGCTCTGGGATATTTCCTTAGGTCCAGGGACACATGATGCTCTACAGTTTCACTCTTCTCAAAAATAGGATGAAATCCCCACGCAAATATACTCATAATGTTTGATAGAAAAAAATAATTCATGAAATAATTAATTTAATTAAAATATCTATGCAATAATGTTTTAATGGTAAATAACCTACTGGCCTACAGATAGGTGGATTGGGTATGGAAATTTAGAAAATAATGTAAATCCTCCAACTCTTTAAATATAAAATAAGCTCATATGGTAATCTGAGTTAAGAAATTCAAATTTCAGCACTTAGAAAATTGCACACAAGGAGCAAAGAGAAAATTCCACAATGAGATATAATTTCCCTGATCCTCTGACTTTATGACTCACTACTGATCCCATTTCGGACCCAAATAACATCATCTGAGGGTTTTTTTTTTTTTTCAGTGTTCCTTGTCTCTAAACTTAGTGTGTGAATGGTTATTCATCGACGACTTCTGTTTCTTTTCCCTTTCCATTAAAATATAAGATATATGGAGCAGAACACCATTTTTCCTTCAGTGATTTATAAAGTATGATTGAAAAATGTGGTACATAGTTAAATTTTTAAAATTTATTGCAAGAAAGGACACATTGCCATAAATTCCCTTCAGAGGAGTCCTCCTTGTTTCAAACAAATAATCCATTGTTCTTGCCATTTTCTGAAGCATTTCTGAAAGTTCTTTGTTTGTTTGTTTGTTTTCATTGCACTGTTGTAGCTGCCTTGAGAGCTCATATGAGTTCTATACAGTTCCTTGTGGTGGCTTTGAATTTGAGGGAGAGCCTAAATTGTGTATTGCCAAACCTAGTGAATAAGGTGAATGAGGACACACAGGATGTTTTCATTCAACAAAAATTCTGTACAGTGATTACTGTAAAACAGGTGTACAAACGTGTGGAATTAATTGATGTATTCAAGTTACGCTGATGTAGCTCTTGATCTATGGTGGAGAACACACAACCTGGACTGTGGAGATTCTAGCTGGTTAGAGACCTGAGTTTGAATGAATTATATACACACAGAGATAGAAGGGGAACAATAAAATTAGCAGACTGTAGGAAAGAAGAAATGAAATGGCAGGAAGTGAAAATAGAAGCATGGGAAAGGAGCAGTATATTATTGAATTATTTCCTCTAATGTTTATATGTAATCCTTATGAGTCTTGTTATTTCTCTTGATCCCAGATGAATCCTTAAGAGAACACCCAATTTTCACTAAGTCATGTATTTTTCCAGACCTTTAAAAACTGAATTTCCAATTCTTCTTTTATTAGTACATCTTTGGAGTACATAAGGTTTCCATTCCTTGTGTGAAGGTGGTAAAAGCATACAACACATTTCAATTTATTTTTTATTCCTTTTTCTTCTCCTGTCCCCTCCCTCCTTTCATCCTTTGATCCCTTTCTCATTGGAGATAAAAACTACATACCGGGGCCTCCTTCACTGACAGTGTGCCTGCCTGGCAAGTGTAAGGTCTGGAGATCTCCAGTACCACGAGACGGAGAGGTGGGGGGAGAAGGAGGGAAAGAGGGAAGAGAGAGAGGGAAAGAGAGAGGGAGAGAGAGAGTAAAATGAGGGATAGGTAAGGAGGGAGAGAGACAGAGAGACAGATCTCCCCCTACTTTCTGTCAGTTATTTTTATTATGCTAACTATAATTACTTCTAATTGTTCTCATATAATAGAAACTATGTTATATCTATACTTATGTGTCTCATTTATCAACATTAGGGTCTCAACAGACATCCATAGATAAATGGATAAAGGAAATGTAGCATTTGCACAACATGTGATACTATTTTGCTCTAAAGAAAGATAACCATGTGCCATTTGGAGGACTCAAATTTCTTATTTTTTTAACTGAAATCTTTATTGGTACATTACATATATACATCATGATTGCACTCCACAATGAGAATTTGTACCAGTATATGACACAACTTAATTCTCATTTTTTCCCATAGCCCTACTCACCCTACCACCCCCACCCCCTATATACATAAACTTTGTTTCCATTCTTTTTTGTTATAATCTCATTATTTCCCCCCTTCACCCTATTTCACTTTGAGAATTTTCTATTTCACAATATATAACATACAATTCTAGAACTCCTTTATATCTTTATTTTCTCATACCAGAGAATAGATGCAATATTTACCTATCTGTGACCTATTTATTTTACTTATGAGGATATCCTCAAGGTATGTCCATTTAAGTAGAAATGATTCAAACTTATCATTTTTTATGGCAGAGTAATACTCCATTCTGTAGTAGAACCACAGCTTTCTTATCCAGTCTCCAGTTGATGGACATTTGGGTTGTTCAGCAGTCAGGGTCGCGGAGGCAGCAGCCTGCGCCATTGCATTCACGCTGTGTCCAAATTCTTGACTTCAGAAGTACCTAATGACAAAGAGTGACACCGTGAAATCTACCAAAAATATTTGTCCAATTCATTTATAATATGAACAAGAAGTTTAGTACAATAATTTTAATATCAAACAAAAATCTTATTGCTTTTCCTGTAAAATGAGTAGAATTGTATTCTTGATACTGCAGAAACAACATGTTTTACGAGGCACTAGTTTTTGTGTATACAGTTGTTTACAGAGAAGGAAGGAAGGAAGGAAGAGAGAATAAAAATTCATCTGCTGACCTTCAGTGCTCAGAGAACTTATCTGCAGGTGAATGTTCCATGGTCAGTGAAATTTCAATGATGACAAAATATTAACGGTAGTAAAATAATTTATTTAATAGAAAGGAAAACAATAAAATACTGCAATATATTTTTTATGATTTTTTTCATTGGTGTTAGGTTTCTGTGAGTATAACTGAAATTATGAAATGTAGTGTGGGGACAGACACTCAATAACAATGATAGCTTATTTGTTATTCAGTACTCAATAATTAGACTTCGAAATACTTCTTCCAAATTGTCTTAATGTTAATGGATTAGTCCTAATTTGTCTGTGTATTATCTGTTAACTTGGAAAATATCAAGCTAGATAGGTTAACGGAGACTTGAGTAAACATGAAAGCCATCATAATATAGGGATAAAATTACAGAAAAGCAGAATGACAAGAAGACAAAAATAAGTGAAATAAACCAAACTCACATCCCGAAGAGCTTCTCTTCCAAGGTCTTCTGTGTTAGGTAGAATTTTGGACACAGACAGTTTTCTGTACCATACCCTTCAGAAGCTGTGAATCTAACAAGATGAATTAAAGTTGCAGAGTCAATTAAGTTTACCAACAGCTGAGTTTAGGGAGAAAATGTTAGCAGAAATTATTCAATATAATCATAAAGTTTGTGTAACTGCAAGAATTAGACTGAAGAGGAGCTCAAGATTAATGGATGTGATATAAGTGAAAAATCCTTGCTGATTCAGAAGATAGGAGATGAGAATCTCTACCCAAGGAACATGAGCAATTACAGTCTTCAAGAAGAAGATCTTCTAGGAGGAATTAGAAATATTTTTGCTTGGATTTCAGCTTCAAATTCACAGCAGTTCTCCTGCCTCTGCTGCCCAAATTCTGGGATTACAATTGTGAGCCACCACACCAGCACTGTGGTATGTGGTTCTGATTGCTATTGAGTATGAATCTCCACCCCCAGCACTATTGTATGTGGTTACCAGGGATCAAACCCAGATCCTTACACTTTTGAGGCAGGTACCAGAACTACTGAGCTAAATCCCCAACCCAGGAATTAGAAATCTTAATGTGTTGATTTTAGGTTAATGAGATTCATGTTGGATTTTTGGTCTCTAGAAACTATAAAACACTATATCTTTGTTTGAATTCACACTGCGCTGGAATTTTTACATCACTCAAGGGACTCACTATAAGAAATCTCTCATTAGGAAACAAATTTTATGTATATGGGGGGGTGGTAGGGTGGGTAGGGCTATGGGAAAAAATGAGAATTAAGTTGTGTCTTATACTGGTACAAATCCCCATTATGGAGTGCAATCATGATGTGTATTTTTAATGTACCAATAAAGATTAAAAAAAAAAAGAAATCTCTCATTTATGACCTTGTCTTATAAAATCAGAATTGTTTCCTCAACTATGCTCTTGTCATTCTTTGTGAAAATCATTTTTTATTTTTTGTTTTCCTTCACGTCATCCCTAATGACAGATGCCATGAAACCCTTCATAACTTCTAACATCATTTCCAAGGTAAATAATCTGAATTCATATCAACATTATTCTATTTCTTTTAAGGACTTTAACCAAAGTTTTGCAACTATGAATGTACCAGAATTTAATGTTTTTAATGTCTCACTTTTTTTTCAATGCAATCTCTTTTATTTTCAAATACAGATCTGCAGAGATATTGTAAATTTTGCCTTGGACTATAATGTGTAATTAAATCAATACGATATTTAGGTAGATTTTTTTTGCTATTTTCCAAATCAAATTGTAACATTTTCTTTTGCACAATTACATCAACACCATTTATAAAATTAAATATTATATCAATATATGTCATGCAATCATATCAGGAAATCTAATAATTACGTATCAAGTTTTTTTTGAAGATTTAAATACCATAAAATAACTTTCACTATGTATGTGTTTCAAGATATTTAAACGAGCCAACATCTGCAAAGCATATCTTGATTTTTTTTATCTTACATTTTTAAATGTTTTCAATAAATTGTTATTCTTTCCTTAATGTTTTTTATTATATTCTTATTTCAATTAGTAGTTTATTTTAAAAACTCAGTCAAGACTTTTAAGCTGTTAAGGCAGAAAGAATTGTGGTAAGACCTGGGCTTCTAATTTCTGTCATACACATTCTATAATCCTAGCCTTTCAGGTATGACTCTGACTTGTGAATAAAAATAGAATTTTCTGCAAGAAGTTATGTGGGCCTTTATAACAGAGGAATTTGACAGAACTAATTAACATACCTAATCAGTTGATTTCAAGTGACTCAAAATGAGAATCATCTTTGTTGAAACCTAAAGATGATGAGAGGCTACAGGTGAGCAAGATCTTTGTGTTGTCCTTGAGGGAGTGACCTTCCATGATATGTGGAAAGAGGCGATTGACAAGAAATCTACTGGTGTCTAAGAGCTCAGATCAGCCCCAACAGTGAACTCAGGGGAACACAGAACTACCCACCATATAGGAAACAGTATCAAATAGCTCTTTGTGACAAGTGAGCACTCTTGGCAAGAGAAGGTATCAAAGCTCACACAGTGAGTTCACTGCAGTAAGAACTTGATAAGATAATCCAGTAATAATATTCCAGCCTTTGTGATGTAGAAAACTGAGAAAATATATTTATACTATTTAAAACTGATTAATTGGTGACAATTTATCATATATATTTAAAAAATATACACTCACAGTATTTCTCTAACATTTTTCTTAATTTGTTTCTGAAAGATAAATTGAAATAGGAATACCCAGCACAAAGCTTCAATAGAAGTGAAAGTGGTTGGGCTGTTTTGAACAATGTCCAGAGAGAGAGAGTTGGGAAGAGGAGTGGGAATTTTATGGGGACTTGGGGGTTGAGACTGCATTGTGGCAGATAAGAGTTGGCTGGCTCTGGGTGGCAGATTAGGGAGCTTCCTAATAGGCTGTACTTAGGCACATACAGGAAATTCAGAAGCCATTTTGAATCCAGCACAATGTAGGGGTGATTTTGTCGGGTGGTGGCTTTAACAACTTTCTCTTCTATTTAGTGACCATTCATTGCACAAGTAAAAGAAACCACAATGAGGAACTGACATTCCTTTACACTTTAATTCTTCTGTGTTGGAATCAACTTTTATCATCTTTCTGATGATATTACATTCTGACCGATTTACTATTTGCCTCTGTGTGGGCATTTGTTGTAGTTCTCACTTCAATTTTCTGACAGGATTGCAGGCCTCACTCTTCAGATCAGAGTCCCTAGGTGAGCATACTGAAAGTCACTGATTATGTTAATCCTATTGTTCATTTTAGACCTGAGGAACTAGTAGCCATAAATTGGGTTTGGATTAGAAATTGTCCTATTGGAAGATGCACCTGAACTAGAACTGCATTGAGAATCTTACCTCGTTAAGTCCCTTTGATCTTCCGTAGAAGCTGGTGACATTTTAAATTCATTGAAATTAATATTAGTTCAGGTCTTGTACCCAAAAATCACAAGAACACACTTTCCAAATCCAGAGTTACTCTTTGTAAGTATTTTTTTTTTAATTTTAAATCTTTATTGGTACATTATAAATACACATCACCATCGCATTGGACATTGAGTTTGTACCAGAATATGACACTACTTGATTGTCATTTTTAAGATTGAGTCATTTGTACTCAAATGGATGTACCTTGAGGACATCCTCATAAGATAAATCAATAGGTTACTCCTTGTAACTTTACGTGTCTCCTTGCGTAAGGTGGAGAAACAGATCAGCCATGTAAATCTGAGGTTGCTGTTTTAAGATTCTTCAAAGAGACTTGGCCTTCCCTTTATTCAATAGGCTGTAGGGCTGTCATTTAGTTCAAATCAAAGAGTTTTACCGACTGAAGTTAGGTTTCTAGTCAACTGATTAGCACTCTTCCACTTACAGATTGCCCAAGGATTTATTTGCATGTCAGTTTCTTTCGTAGGGGCACCACGAATAACTATTCCTTTCCACAGGTCTCCACAACCCAAACTACTTTGACTACTGCTTTGATTCAACTGTTCATTACAGTAGCTATATTTGCCTTATCTTTTGTAATTAAGTGATGCCACTTAGTCCCTGCTGCCCTATCATCCAATTACTGCCATTTCATTTGAAGAATCTTGCTCAGGGGCAGGAGTTTCCATTATATTTTCTGACCTGAAGAAAACCCCAGGGAGGTCTTCTGTGACCCTCGGGCCTTTCTCACAAGATATTTCTCCTTTATAGTGAAAGGTGTGTTATTCCAGGATGTAAAAGAGGACTTAAATGACAACTTTTTGTAATGTTTCAACCTCCCTGAGCCTTTGGAATACTTTCAATATATTAAGGGAGTATGGCAATTCAACACATTTAACACGAGCTATCTTATATCTATATTTTAAGTAGACAACAAAACAAACTGTTGAGGACCATTTTAACCCTTCACATTGCAACTCCAAATCCACATTCAATTGTTCTCCATATTGGCTCCTCAAGGGTCAGCCACATATAGCTGCCTACCGAATACCTAACTGAGATGTCTGCACTATTGGAAGGTACTTACTTAACAAAAAGACATTACCTATTCATCAGCTGAGGAAGGGTTACTTTCTCAAAGAAAGGATTTACAAACTGAATAAGCCTAGCGTTCTAATATCGGGACTCCCCACGTGCCCATTCCCATTTAGGGGACTCTCTCACTTCCCAGGCAATGTAATTATACTGGGAGTGGAAATCCTACAAGGCGAGGTGTTCAGTTTGCCTCACAGCTCTGTCCCTTTCAGTATGGGACCTTGAATTTTACTTTCAGAAGTCTCATTTCTGTTGCTGTAGGAGATAAGTTTCCTCCACTGGCATGCATAAAGGTTTTTAGGTCGTGCATGCTTTGAATTTGAAGCTCTGAGTTTATCCGTTTCTTTGTATAGTTTGCGCAGCACTGTTAGCGGCAAACAGCCAATTGCACTTCACTCATTAGCTTGAAAAAAAAAATGTGTTCTTAGAAATCAAATATGCAGACACTTAGAACCTGTCCACATATAACTATTTGATTAAGAATATCCAGTGGCGGTGATTCACATAATTCTATTGCCCTTGGTGCCTCTTTAGTACTGGAAACATAATGATTACTGCATTTACATAGATCAGATTAGTAAATTATTTCCACAAACCCTAGCATTAGTTCAGAAAAGCCTATCCTTAAGAGTATTTTCTTTTGCAATCCTCCTCAGCAACAAATCTCTAGTGGTTAACATTTTCTGGTGAGGCAGAAGCAATAAAATATAGATAGATGTGGATAAAATTATAATTATGCATATATAGATTTGTTTAAAAAATAAACTGTTTCACCTATTAATAGGAGCTAGGAAGTCCAAATTATTTAGGAAAATCTTGCAGTCTAGGAAATCGGGCAATAGTTATACTCTTTTTTTAAAAAAATTCAAATCTTTATTGCTACATTATATATATATATATATATATATATATATATATATATATATATACACATCATCATTGCATTAACATTGAGAGTTTAGAGCAGAATATGACATGACTTGATTCTCATTTTTCCCCTTCCCCCCCAAACCTTCAGCCCCTACCCCTTATATACATAAGCTTTGTTTCCTTTTTTCTTTATTACTATCACATTCTTTTTCCAAAAGACTTGGTTCCCTCGTGGACAACCTAAGTGACCGGCCACCTTGAAGCACACCCTCTGAGGGGGACACTTGCTTTTCTTCCCTTTTAATTTCTCTTTTAAGGTTACTCCATGAAGAAGAAACAAAGAATCTCTACAGAACACAGAGTTCTCTGCAGATTTGTAAGGGAAACTGTAAAAGTCTCTTCATATCTTAGGCTTTCAAAAAAAACCAAACACTTCAGCAGTTATCCTAAGGTTTCCATTTGCATTCTTCAACTCACAGTAAACCTCCACTGTGAATATTCATGGAGAATTGCTGCTGAGTCCAAATTAGCTTTTCTTTTCTTTTTTCTTTTCTTTTTTTTTTTTTTTTTTGAAATCTTTGTTGGTACATTACATATACGCATCATGATTGCACTCCATAATGGGGATTTGTACCAACAGTTATACTCTTGAATTTCAAGTCATAAGTAAGGCCGGTAGGCTGAAAACTCAGCTAGAATTTCTACGTTAGGCTTGGAGGAGAATTTCTTCCCTCCTGGGAAACCTCCATTTTTTTTTTTCCCTTAAGGGTGCATTCTACCTACATTTTTTAGAGTAAGCTCTTTTATTTAAAGTTGCCAGTTTAGAGATATTCATCACATCTATAAAATATATTCACATAAAAACAGATGCTAGTACTTGACCAAATTACTGTGTGCCTATCCCAGCAATGTTGAGGTGCAAAGTTAACCATGACAGCAAATATAGCCTATCATATTCAGCAGAGATATTCTTGTAGGAAACCTTTTAACTTTTTTATTCATGTTCACAATTATATATAATAAAATGACTGATGAAGTTTGATGAAACTTACTCTCTTCATGATTAAATATCTGCTATTTACCAGTACTATTATTGTATCATGAAAGCAAAAGCTAATAAAATGAAATAGACATGTGATGATGCAATATCTTAATAAAAATACATTTAAACTCATTTCTGGACCACCTCAATTAGTTTTAAAAAGCCCTGAAGAAATAAAGAACATAAGGGGAGTATCCAAGCCCTAGAAAATGGTCATTAGTTTACTTCCAGAAATCTAATTCCAGCTTACTGATGGAGAGATAAACGTTGTGTCATGTCCTAGTCATTGTGCTATAGCCAAATGCCAGAGTAGATCATTTATAAAGAACATAGTTTAGTTCTCACACATCTGGAAGCTGAGACTCCTGAGACACAAATATCAGCACACCTGGTGTACCAATCACAGGGTTCACCTTTCACCTCCATGAGGGTACCTTGTGACTATCTCTAATATCACAGAAGATGGAAGGGGGGCAAGACAGTAGTGTTTGTTCTTTGACCATTTCAGTAAAAGCACTCATACAATCAGAAGGTCAGAGAAAGAAAGACTTTGTAAAGAATCTTAACTCTTATTCTGAATATGGAATTTTAGAATTCAGTATGTGAAGTTCAATATACACATGTAAGTAAGATGATCTACATTATATGTCTTAGAGGAAAACAAACAAACAAACAAACAAACCAACATCTACTTAGCTCCTTTTATTCTCCAGGCAGCTTGTTTCATTTGGGAATCATAATGAAAACTCATCAAATATAGTGTACAGTGTGCACATTAAAGCCCAATTTTTTCACTCTTTAATTTGTTTTAAATTTTTAATTTTCATGTAAAATTACCCATGCTTATGGACATTCTGTAATATTCTGATCAATACATACAATGTAATGTTTAAATCAAAGTAAATAAGTCCACTTTTTTAATAGTCACTATGATATAGTGCAAAATATTGAAAACCCTTCCCTCCACCTCTTAAAAATAAAGGATATTGTCTTTGTAGATAGTCAGCATAATGTCCAAAAGAGCATTAGAATTTATTTCTCCATCTAACTATAATTTAGTAGCAGTTAATCAACCTCTTCCCATCTCCTTCTCTCCCTTCTTTCCCTAGACCCTCCTAATAACCATTATACTCTCAACTTCTATTAGACCAACTTCTCTGAGAACACACACAGCATTTGGAAAGTGTTTTTCTTCTCTGCATGACTCATTTTACTTAACATAATGACTTCCGGTTCTATCCCTGTTGTCACGGAAGCTGTTTCATCATTTCTCGCCAATAAATAATCCGACTTTATTTTGTCTTTGTACAATCACAGCTTGTTTTTAGATAGAAAAGATTTTTTTTAATGTATTCAGAAACAAAAAAAATTTGCTAATTTAAAGCCTATTCCTATGATTATATGTGATTAAATGCACAATTATTCTGTCCCTTTCACCCACTAGTACAAAAAGAGGAGAATTATTTTCTAGGCAGAAAAGGAAAATACTTACTAGTTCTTGTCCTGAATACTGTAACGTTTCAAAAACAGGTAGGAATTTGCAAATTATTTCTTACAAGAATTTGATCCTTCCCGGAGAAAAGTTGCAATGATTCAAAGAACAGACATTTCCCAATGAGAGCAGCAATTCAATTGAATAAAATGAATAGAATTATTGAGATAGAATATCCCAGGAGAACACCTGTGCAATAGGGTACAGAACAACCCAATTAGGGCAGATCCGATAGAGAACTTCTACAAGAAAAGGATATTTGGTGTCACCTTGTGGACTTTAATGAATCGAGAGATATACTAAGTAACTGACAGCAGAGGAATATGTCAGTGAATTAAGAATAATGGAGCAGATTTTCACCTTTTACTTCAGTATTTGACTGTATAAAATATATTCATTTTCCCTATCCCAAAATACTTATCTGTGGCACGTTGTTGCAAACAGAATTCATGCAGAAATCCCAGGTGTGATACCAAAATTGCAAAGGTAAGCCCCCTTCTTTGTGATTCTTTTTTTTCAGACCGAAACGCAGATGTTTTCATTGATCATCCTGGAACGTGAATGAATTTTCTGCTCTCAGTTCTGTACACCAGTATAATTTAACCAGAAACCCTTTGCCTTGGCCCCACAGAGCCAATTTGGGCCTTGTATCACCTACGGATAGATGTTTAGATTCCAGGCAAACTGCTTAAGATTTAGAGTATGGTAAACTGTGTTTTCTGTCTTTGACGCTATCATAACTATAATTTATTACTGAATATGTTGTGTGACACATGCAAGAATTCAGAATATTGATTATTGCTTTAGTTCTGATAGATTGTAATGTAGGCTTGGATCAGTGGCTCTTGTCATGTCCCTATAATGAAGGAAATATTTCCTTAATTTTGAGCATTAAAAGGCTTATCTTGTACTTTCCTGTACCACCATTCAAAACAACTCTTTAAGAAAGCAATCTTGGTATATTTACTAGAAAAATGAACATTTGAAAACAGAATTAGTTTTTGGTGTATGGCTCGTTACTGCTGGATGTTGATGAGGATTAAAAAATATCACACCTCACTGGCTTATTACTTTGAGCCAAAGGAGACTGAAAACAGCAAATGAGGGAATTCTGAGTTCACTCTTTCTCACTAAGCACAGTTGGCTTATGTGAAAAAAAAAAAGGGACTAAGAATATTCTTATCACTGAAAACAGAACATCACTACTGATATTAATCTCTAGGAAGAATCTACTAGACACTATTGCACTTGTTTTTCCCAATATTTCCTTCACCACTGCTCCACAGTTTACTACTTTTAGCTCAAAATTCTGTATTCCTTTATCATGTGATGTTTCCCTAATTTATGATGTTTTTGCTGAAATAATATTTATGTTCATGTCTATCGCTTTCTTGGAATGTTTTTTGCCTCAACAAGTCTGTGTACATGAAAAATTAACATCATTGGCAATGTGTATAATTTTCTCATCGTATATGCATAAGCAACAGATAATCTGAGACAGTAGAGGACAAACTTTTCTTTCTTTGTTTTGTCATTGCTTTTAGACCTAATGTACACAACTAGAAAACAAACCAAAGTATACATATGGTACATTGTTAGACATCTCTACAATGATCACTTTCTACATACATATCTATAACAAAATAGCATCTTATATTTTAATTCAACTCCAGCTTTCTTTAAATATCAATTTGTCATGGTTTTTGATACCTTTTCTGACAGTGAAAAATGTTTTTAAAATTACCAAACTATTTGTTTTGCTCAATTAAATGACTTATATACATGCATAGTCATTGAATGAAAACAATGCATACATATCAATCTCCTAAGCTAATTATAATCATAGTAGATCACAAACATGTACTAATGGAAATGTTTTTTTAAAATTTGAATTGAAAACTGAAAAATAAATAATGGAAAGAAGAAAGAAAAAGATAGTGAAGTACAGTGAGGAAAGAAAAAGAAGAGGATTAAAATGTGTTAAGTTCCCCACAGTGAAACTAATCATCATCTACTTTAAGTGGGTACTGATAAAAGTTACAGAAGGAAAACAGCATCACGAGCTCCACCCAGTCTCAACCTTTTCATCCTGGACACTGGAGGATGAGGCCAGCACTTCTCTTAGGCTCAACTTCTCTGCTCAGCAAACTTCCTCCCAAGTCTTCAGAGTCCATTGTCATTTTGGTTCCCAAAAGGAAGAAAAACAAATCTGTGTAGCTGATAAAGATGAGGGATGAAGAAGATATTTTTAAAAATCATATTTTTAAAAGGCTTATTATGTAAATTTGACATATGATCAACTGCCCATCCCTAAAAAAAAATATACAACAAATACGGGCAGGGCTGGTGGGAGAAATAACCCTCCTCCACTGTTGGTGTGAATGTAGACTGGTGCAAACACTATGGAGATCAGTATGAAAATTCCTAAAAAAACTAGGTCTTATTTGACCCTGTTATTCCCCTGATTAGTACATCCATGATAGAATTAAAATAATCAATGTAACAAAAAAGTAAGGAAACAAATTTTATGTATATGGGGGGGTGGTAGGGTGGGTAGGGCTATGGGAAAAATGAGAATTAAGTTGTGTCTTATACTGGTACAAATCCCCATTATGGAGAGCAATCATGATGTGTATATTTAATGTACCAATAAAGATTAAAAAAAAGAATTAAAATAATCAAATTACAGTGACAGATGACACCTACTACACTACCTAACAGATCAGTTTGTGATAGTTAACAGTCCAAATACCCATCACAGGAGATGGGATAAAGAAGATATGGTTTCTGTTATAAAATGAAGTATTACTCAGACATGAAGAATGGTGAATTTGAGTCATTTATACTCAAATGGATATACCTTAAGGTCATACTCATAAATGAAATAAATAGGACATAAATGTGTAAATTTTATATCATTTCTCTAAGATGAAAAACTGAAGGTCTAAATGAGTTCTAAACTGAATTGTTGGTGTTGTTAAATAGAAAAAAAAAATGTTCAAAGGGAAAGGGGGTAGGGGTAAGTAAAAAAAGGGAAAGAAAAAATCTGATGTTATAAAAAGGAAACTAAGTTTGTGTATATAGGAGTGAGGGGCTGCAGTGAGGGTAAGGGAAAGGGAAAAGTAAGGATCAAGATGTGTCATGTACTGCTACAAATTTTCAAAGTCAAATGTGATCGAAATGTATATATAAAATATGCCAATTAAACCAGTTTTTAAAATACATACATTTTTACAGTTATAAAATTATCATCACTAAAAAGCTAGTGAACATATTTCTTCATATTTCAAAAATTTTCTTACAAGGCCAGGGATTTAGCACAATGGTTACAGTACCTGTCTTGCAAGCGCAAGGTCATGAGTTCAGTCCCTGGTAATCATATAACACAATACTGGGTGTGATGACTCACATTTAACAGCAATCAGTACCACCTACCACAGTGCCAGGTGTGGTGCCTCAGGCCTGTAATCCCAGCAATTGGGAGGTAATGGCAGGAGGATGGCTGTGAGTTCAAGGCCTGGGCTATATAGTGTGCTCAGGGCCATCCTGAACTACAAAAGCTAAACTCTGTCTCAAAAACAAACAAACAAAAAAAGCTACCCTTCCTTTTCCACCTGGAAGCATTGAATCCAATTTCTATTATGATAGATTTTGTACATTTCCTAGAGTACTACATAAATGAAATAATATAATGAGTGTATTTTTGTGGACTGTTTTATCCAATAATTAAGTAACTGCATATAAAAAAAGTCCTGTCATCTATTAAACACTTAAGGAATATTGCTCGCTTTTATTTGGAAGAGAGGCAATTTAAAGTTTAGGATGACTTCTTTCCTCTAACTTACATATCTATGCAGCATTGTAGCATGGGCATTTAATACAGAAAACATTACTTATACACATAAATATATATTTAAAAATAACATGGGAAACATTTAAGATATTTCCACAGTATCTTAAGTATTTAAGAATTATCTAGATGTTACATACTGAATCTTAGTTTTTAGAAAAATAGAAAAGTATTTATATCACTAACAGTCTAGGCCTTTCCTAAAGGCCAATATATATTACATTGTTACAAACTAGCATTTGTCATAATACCTCATGTTTTACCTTCGTGTTAAGTACATCAATGAATCATTTTTAGTGTGTAAATGTATATTATATACTTTTAATGCAGTATGTTTTGATAATGAGATATTAAAACATAACCTGAATGATGACCAGATGTAAAATGAGCTCTTCATTCCTTGAAATTAGCTTCTTTTTAATATATCAAGAGTTGAGGAATGGATTCAGAGAGAAAAATATAATTTATTCCTTAACTAATATAATTAAAACAAGCAGTACCTAAATAATGTGTGCGTACGTGCGTGTGTGTGTGTGTATGTATGATACTCGGGATAAAATTCAGGATCTTGAGCTTCATAGGCAGACGTCAGCCACTGAGCAAAATCCCAGCCCCTACATAAACAAGTTAAGTAACATGTTGCATTGGTTTTACAAAGATATATAAAAATAACTGTAAGAAATTTGTTAGTGTAAAAAAAAAAGATTGTTAATAAGATGACTTATATTTAAAATAATGCATAATGACAAATATAATCTAAACATACTTTCTGGGGGAACATACCAAAATAAATCAACTCAGGTACAAAATTACAAAGGACACACATTACTGAAAAACACAATGTATACTATTGCTATATTGAGTTATATCTGTTCATATATTGGTTGTTATTAAGAGGAAGCAAATATTGGCTTTAGGTTTTTTTGGTACAACAAACAATTTTAAAAAGAAGAAAAACTTCCACAAAATTCTGAAAAGAAGAAAATGTTACCAGAGATTTATAAGTTACTGAGTTGTAATAGTTCAGATCAATAATATTCCTGAGAAAACAGAATACATGAACTATGCTTGAGAGAAAGAAAAATAATGATAACATCCTGCAGACTGGAGGGTCTATCCAAATAAATCCTCCCTGATGGAAAAGCATGACTATGTTGATAATTCAACCCACTGTATACCAGAACACAAAGAGAAGAAAGTAAGAACTATGGTTTTCTAAAATGTAATTTCATATTAGATACTATAAAACCTTTAATAGACCAAAGTGAGAAAAGGTAGGGAAAGGTGAGAGAAATAATATATGTAAATAACAGATATTTATAATAAAGTTTCAGTAAATGGCATAATATTCACTGTTAAAAAAAAAAAGAAAATCTTTGGAAGTAAAAGCAAAATAGGTTTTAAGAAAATACAGGATGAGTTTGTGAATTGATTGGTTAGGAGCCCTTGTCAGATGCCGGCGGCTGGGTCTCTAGAACTGGGAAACTTTCTGGATATTTTTGTAAATTACATAGTCTATGGTATTCTGTTGTGGCTCCAAAACCACTTGAAACCAGGTATAATATATCTTATGATTATTTATTTGAAGATGATTTATGCTTTTAATTTTTACTTTCTTTAGTTCACTCTTGAGTAATTTTTAAAAATTGAATTATTTTATAACAACAGCATTTATAGCATTATATACCACCTTCTAAAATTATTTGAAATTCTTTGTGTCTGGATTATCTGTTTTCTCATCAGATAAATACTTGTTGCGGGTAATAGATATAATAAGCAACAAAAGTTAAAATGATCCTATCTAAATAGTAAGTTTTTGTTTTTGTTTTTGTTTTTGTTTTGTTTTTTGAGACAGGTTCTCGTTTGTGGTTCAGGCTGGCCCTGAGCTCGGCCTCAAACTCACATCACAGCAATCCTCCTGCCTCTGCCTCCCAAGTGCTGGGCTTTCAGGCCTGAGCCACCACGCCCAGCACTGTGGAATGTGGTACTTGTTGCTGCTGGGGTGAGTCTCTATGCCCAGTATTGTTATGTGGCTACCAGGGATCCAACCGGGCCCTTGCACTTATAAAACAGGCTCTGGAACCACTGAGCTAAATCCCCAGCCCTAAATAGTAAGATTTCAAAAATGTTAAATTTTCTTTCCTATACTTTCTGAAGTTCTTAGATATATCATGATTTGCTGAAATGTTTAATACAAAGTAAACAATTTAATTGACAAAGAATTGACTTAACACAAATAATTGAATAACACAAATGATCTTTTACTTAATTAGAAACACAGAAAGCTTTTTTGAGAAATTTTAAAATCCTATCTATTTTATCTATTTTTATTTTAAAAGATTAATATTGATATCAAACCAGCTACCATGGTAGTAAATTATTTTTAATATAATTAAAAGATACTAAATTTTGGTGGAGTAAAGTCCTACAAAATATGAGAAAAAATGAGAATTAAGTTGTGTCATATATTGGTACAAATTCTCATTGTTGAGTGCAATCATGATGTGTATATGTAATGTACCAATAAAGATTTTAATTTTAAAAAAGTTAATACCTTTTTAAAATTCATTAAAAATGTTACAATTTCTAAGAATATTGTATTTTATGTCATCATATTTAAAATTGACCTGAAAATTCCAAAGTTTGCTTTATATGTGTTACTTCTTCATAATATTTTTCTGATTTATTATTTTTTATTTGCCTTCTTTTTATGAAAATTTTGTATGAATTATGTAATAATTGTGTACATTTTTCACCAATTTTCACTGATGTCCTGATATATGGATTATAAAACAAAAAAGGTGTTTCTCTTTGCAGTGGTATAGTTACATAGCTTTCTTTATTTATCTGCATAAATCTTTCCAAATTTTCTGGGTTTTGTGGTGTGTGTGTGTGTGTGTGTGTGTGTGTGTGTGTGTGTGTGTGTGTTCTAGCCTTCTACTCTAGTCTTCAATTCCAAGTAAATATTATTTTAACCAAACTTATAACCAAATAACCAATAACCAAAGTTATCACTAGTAGTTATTTTAAATTCATTCCTTATACTACATAATAATGGTAAAACAAAGCTTGCATTTTTAAGATACATAAGGTGAAAGGGGACGATGTTGAGATTGTAACAAAAAAGTAAGGAAACAAATTTTATGTATATGGGGGGGTGGTAGGGTGGGTAGGGCTATGGGAAAAAATGAGAATTAAGTTGTGTCTTATACTGGTACAAATCCCCATTATGGAGTGCAATCATGATGTGTGTATTTAATGTACCAATAAAGATTTTTTAAAAAGTTGTAATTAATATAGTACATGATTTTTCTAACAGTTTTCTGTATAATGTTACAAGAAAATTAAGAGAATTTAAAGATAAAACTTAATAAATACTATTTCCACACTTTTTGTATCTCCATTAGTTATTTTAGCACATTTTTAATTTTCAATGATTTTATTTTATAAATTGCATTCAGATATTTAATGGCAATAACTTGCTTTCTCATATGCATTTTAAATATTTTTTTCACAAAATCTAAACATTGGATAGGACAATGATTCAGTATTTCATGGGGCCAACTACAATCTAACAATTCTAAAATTATCTCAGGGGAAAAGAATCATCATAATTCCTCTTTTAGAATTACATTACTTAATGATCCGCCATACTAAACTATATAATCTTCCATAAATTCCACTGAATAGAAGTTTGGATAAATATAGGATCAATGTCAGCACACTCTATTAGTATACTTAAAAAAATTATGTTATCAAGGTGATATTTAATTGAAAGATTCCAAAATAGCTGTGTGCTACATCTATTTCTTATTATCTATGTAATAATCATATTTCTGTGTTTTCACATTATTGCTTACTGTGGACCTATAGGAATCAACGTTTAATAAATGGATACTGAAGTTAATGAATAGTCTTGAACACATGTATGAATATATATTAGAATTCAAATCCATTTATCTCATCACAAATTATTTTAGCATTAATTCATTTTATTTTATATAGTAGATATTCTTAAAAGTGAAATAATTTTTTTCTCCCTAGCTCATTTATTGGATACTAAACAACAGTATCTAATAGTCTGTGGTATTAATGTTCTACTTGTTAATTATTAATAATGAACTGAAGTTGGGGCATGAGTTCTGAGTACTGTAGAAATTGCATAGAGTATAAAAATCAGAGATTATGAAAGTGAATTTCTACAAGATGATATAGATATTAAACCTGGATTTGGCTTAGTGATGTGTCCATCTGGCAGACCGAGGACAAGCAGCCAGAGAGCATTTTGCAGGCAGTTTGTCATGACATCTGAGAAATGTGGCAGCAACCGATGAGCAGGGAGTATTAATTTAAAATATGTAAGAGTGAAATTGTCATTTAACAAATAACTACATGTAAGCATGATTGGCAGCCTATATTTATGTCAGTTACCATAAAATGAAAATGTTATTTATCACACAAACCAGAATTTTAAGAAAGAATATCACGATCCAAAATCTAATCACAGTAAGTCAAGATCTGCATTTGATCCTGTTGCTCTGAAAGAATAATCATAGTTAAAGCTCATACTTGATCTAATATCGTGTTTGCCAGTTAGTAAATTGTCATCAACAGACACATAGTTTTCTCCAATTTTGGAATGAAATTTATTGTAACTGAAAATCATTTTAAGTTAAATGTGGAATAATGAGAGGAGTAAAATGTTTTCTTTCTTTTATGCCTTCTATACTTTCATGTTTGACATTGCTTAAAAAAATCTGTTATTGAATTCCTTAATGTTTCCTGTTTCTTTCTTATATATTTTTTCTCCTTTTGCACATTTCCTATCTTTCTTACAAGTTCCACAGTCCTCTAATGTTCTGTTTAGTTTTTATTTTTTCCTCCCTCGGTTTTTTTCTGTTTCACCGTGAGTTTTGGAGCTTTCCTTTCAAATCCTCTCATGTTCTGGTGTGTCGGTCTGCTACTAAGCAGACAAAGTGTTATGTATAAATTTGTTCATGGGTCTAGATAATTGGTATTTCTTTTTAGTGTTTCACCTCAATGATCATATTGCATTGTTTACCTTGCCTTCCTCTCTTTCTTCCTTCTTTCTTTTTCTTTGATGCATTGACCTGCAACCTCACCCCATTCTTTAATTTCTATTTTGGTATTTGTAATCACTAAGTGCTTACTGTGCCCAGATTAGTCCTGCTGAGAATTCCCAAATCCCTGACTGATATTTTTTCTGTCTCTGCCAATTGTGTTCTAACTATTCCTATGCCTTGTAAATTTCTTTCTAACATCCAAACACAAATTTCTCAGAGGAAGGAATTAGGCATTAGTAATGTAAGGAATGAAGTACAGTTAAGTAAGTTATAGTATGAAGGGAAAGTAAGTATTCCACAGCCATGTGGTTAGGTCCCATTCATTTAGGGACCCTGTGCTTCTGAACTTTGAAATTCACACATACTTTGTTATTTTGTACAATGCAATAATATTTTACATGATAAATATACTATTTTGTTTAGCCATCCATCATTCAGTGAATATATAGATTGTTTCTATATTTTAACTAATTCCATTCTGATTCTATGATCACTTTGCTTCTTTAAGAATATAGCTCAGGGCCGGGGAGTTAGCTCAGTGGTTCCGGCGCCTGTCTTGCAAGCGCAAGGACCCGGGTTCGATTCCCCGGTAACCACATAACGATACTGGGTGTGGAGACCCACAGCCAGCAGCAACCAGTACCACATACCACAGTGCCGGGCGTGGTGGCTCACGCCTGTAATCCCAGCACTCGGGAGGCAGAGGCAGGA
>PVIR01028189.1:0-22184 GCA_004026965.1 Petromus typicus
ATCCTCCTGCCTCTGCCTCCCGAGTGCTGGGATTACAGGCGTGAGCCACCACGCCCGGCACTGTGGTATGTGGTACTGGTTGCTGCTGGGCGTGAGTCTCCACACCCAGTATTGTTATGTGGTTACCGGGGAATCGAACCCGGGTCCTTGCGCTTGCAAGACAGGCGCCGGAACCACTGAGCTAACTCCCCGGCCCACTATGCCATTGTTCTTAAGTTGGACACAGTCAACCCCTCTCAGACTTCATTTTTTTCTCCAATTCTATTGTTTTGCCAAATTTTAGCTAGGTGGTTTTGAAGCTGTTGTTGCTTCCACTGAGTTGTCTGAGATTTTAATTTATCTTGGGTATTAACTGCTTGTCAGATAAATGATAGATATGACTGAGAATACCTTTAAAAATATTTCATGGTTTTTTCTTTCTCTATTAGTAGTGCTTTTTGAATCTTTGGTTTTGATAATATGCTATTTGTCTGTATTTTTCTTTTGTTTCCTATGCACTGTTAAAATTCCAATATAACACGTCTAAATCTAAAGCAATCTTTGAAGTTGTTCTACACTAATTTATTCTAAATATTTTAGTTTTAGCTTTAATATTTATGCTTTTGGTCCACTTTAGATATGTTGTTAGTACTTCATTTTTTGCATACAAATTCCAATTATATCTGTCATTCCTCCTGTAAAGTTACACACTACTAGGATTTTGTGTTCAACATTCTTTTATTTATTGATTTTACCACCTGTGTATTCTAAGCAAAATGTGATTCTATGTCACATAGTAGACAGAAATTTTTAAAGCCTACCAAAAATGGTAGAAGTGTGGGGTTAGGATAAATGAAATGTGAGCTTTCATATACAACAGGAGAGAATAATGTAGTAGCTGCTCTTTATAATTTGTTATTATCTTATAAGTGATAAGGTGTGTATAATCTAGAGAGAAGTGGTTTCTCTCATAAAAATTAATATAATGAAATCTCAATTTTATAAGAAATATTACAAAAGAATCAACAAATGGCCTCACATCAAATTAAAAAATATTTGCACAGCAAAGGAAACCACCAACAAAGTGGAGAGACAACCACAAAATGGAAAAAAAAAATGCCAACTGCTCCTAAGACAGAGAACTAATATCCTGAATATACAAAGAATACCAAAAAATTAAAGACTAAATTTGAAGACTAAATCCATAAATTGGCATCTAAATGAATAGACAGTTCTCAGATAAAGAAATATAACCAATAAATCAATGCATAAAAGAAATGTTTAAGATACTGATCACTCAAGAAATACAAACTGAAGCAACACTGGCTTTCCCTCTCAGTTCCAAAAGAATGATGATCACCAGTAAATCAACCAACAACAAATGCTGGAGAGGCGCTGAGGAAAAACGAGCCCTTCTATATTCTTGCCTCCAAGGAGTGTAAATCATTATGGTGCTTGCTCAAATATCTAAAACTAGAGTTCATATTTAACCCAGTTATTCCCCTTGTAGGAATCTTCCCTGAAGAGTTAAATTTATAATAACATAAATATTGTGCATACACATATTTATAGCAGTATAATTATACAAATCTGAATCTTAGAAACAGCCCAAAAGCCCGCCAATAGATGAATGGATAAAGAAAATGTGGTATTTATATAAAATGGAGTGTAATTCTACCATAAGCAAGGATAGAGTTGAGACATTTGCAGGTAAATTGATGCATCATGAGATCATAGTCTTATATGAAATAAATCAGACACCTAAGTTTACATGTTGTATTGTTTCTTTAATCTGAGTAGCCCAAAGTGTAAAAAGGGAGCAAAGCAGAAGATAGATAAATAGATGGACAAACATAGATGATAGATAAATAGATAGGTAGATAGATAGATAGATAGATGGTAGGTAGATAGATACTGAGTAGTAGGAGAACTTGCTCAAGTGGGAAGGAGAATAAAGGGAAGTATGGGAAAATTAATTTTAAAAAGAATTGAAAGGGAAAATGGAAACAGAGCTGTTATAAATTGGGAGGGGAAGAAGTAAGGAAGGAGAGGGGAATGGGGAAAAATTACGATACATTATGCCTAGATATACATTTCATATTATGAATGTGATTGTAATGCATGGAACTACTTCCAGTAAAATAAATGAATAAACCTGAACACTTTTAGCAGCTCTTCTGAGCCCCACTCAGGCAGCATGCTTATTTGCACACTGAGTATCCTGAGTGGGGCTCTGGTAGATGGTATTGCAACCAGCTGATTCTTATTTGCGTGAGACACACTTGTATGTCTACTTATTTATTTTATATAGATGATTTTAGATACTATTTAAATTTAGAACCTTGTCCTTGCCATTGATATGTGTTTCTGGTAAAATTTAATACTAAGTTCTAGTTATTTTCATTTGCTAATTTGTGTTTGTTTCCTTTGTGGAAAATAATCTATCCGTTTGTACTATAGTCTATAAATATTATTTAATGAGTACATTGGACACAATTTTAAACTGCTTCAGAACTCAGCAATATTTTTTCAATACAAAATGGATGCGTTTGAGACACTGAGAGTGAATAGGAAGAAAATGCTGAAGATCAGAAAAAGAAAACATGAAGAGGAGACAAACAGTGTTTCAGAGAGCAAAAGTCTGTGTTGTGAAATAGAAAGACAAAACACATATCTCCCTAATGTCAGTTATTCATATTGTAGAAATTATACAATTTGAAAGAAGAAATAAAAATTTATAAAAGTCCAATAGTGGCCAATTATTATTATTTTGTAGGTAGTGTTCACAGATTTTACCAGTATCTATCCAACAAGGTATTCTTTAATTGAAAAGTGAAGGAAAAACATCAATATAAAATATTTATGCAACTTCTGGGCCAAACAATATGAAACTCATTTGTCATGTATTCAAAAATTCATTTACAATTTGGTGTAATAGATCAAACAATTGAAAATTACAAAATAGTGAAAAGCCAATCAGATGTCCTGCATCAACATCTTCAGCATTACATTAAGAGAAGATATTTCAGTGAAGTTATACTACCCACAGAAAAATACGAAAACGACCAATATATAGTGTGATGTTCAAATAAAGTCAATAATGCCCAAAGAATTCAGATTTTACCATCCAGATCTTCCCATTGCTTGTTTTAAGATGTATGTTGAATGTTTTTAAGACATACCATACACTGAAAAATTACTGCATAAACTTGATAAAATTTTCACTTTTATATTTCCTGTTATTATCTTATAAAACTTAATGAAAAATATCCAACTTTGGTCACTCTGTATTTAGATAATTGAACTGTTAGGTATTTAAAAAATCTCTCACACATATTCACCAAGTCATGTACTTGAATGTTCAAAGCACCATCATTAGCAGTATAAAAGTCATAGGAATGACCCAAAGGTTCAGCAGCATAGCTGTATAATGAAAACAAACTTTTTAACTTCAGGCATCAAAATAAATTTCTGTTAGTTATTTAGTGTTGAATGAGAAAGAGAATTATTTTGCCAAGCATATCCTATAACATTTTTTTCTATCCAATATGAAATATGAAATTCAGAAGATCCTTTACTAAATGATGGTTGTAGCTACTGCTGTTTCTCATTGTCATCCCCTTTCCCTGAACTTCGAAGACTACATTTTATTGCTCCTTTGCAATTAGGTGACGTCATCTTACAGGTTCCAGACCACCACAGGAAGTTGTAATTTGAAGCCTGAAAGCACACACGTGATATCCATGATGTTTCACACTCACTGCAATTTAGCAGACCACGGAGTCCAGCAGGGCTTCTTCAAGTGTATAAAACCTTTCTGAGCAACACTAGAGTCATTGTGGAGTACAATGCCTGTTGACCGACAGGACGTGTAGCTTTCATAACAAAAGAAATTTTGATCTGCTAAGATAGAAAGAAGTAAGAAGTGTTTACTGTTGCATTGATTCCTTCATCAAATCATTTCAGCTGGGATGCTATGCTCTACATGTTGTGCCAAAAACTTAGAATTTCATTTCACATTTAAAACATTGATGAATCTGGAGTTGAGTTTAATAATAGGGTACAAGTAAATGATCCATAATCAGTTTCCCCTGATAAATGCTCAGTTATCCTGAAACAATTTATTAGTTAATTATTTTCCATTAATTCACAGTGCCAAAACAATTCACAGTGCCATAGTTCTCATATATGTAGTTTCTGAAAGTCCATTATGTGAATTCTGCTGTATTATTATTTTTGTTCACTTGTGTTGATATCAGCTCTCTTAATTATTAAAGATTTATATGTTTTCAGACCTCTCCAAAATACCTCACTGACTGATTTCCCATTCTTCTTTGGAAGTTTTTGTCTATTTTACTGTGCATGGTGTTAAGGATCCAACCAGGGGACTCATGTATACTAAATTCCCACATATCTTTATGGTCAAGAAGTATTTTCTATACTCTCCATTTGCTTTTGATGAATTTTAGAGTCATTATTCAAATATACAAATTAAGTAACTTGGTTTGGACAAAATCAGTACCACCCTGATACATTGTTAATCTCTCTAATGCATTTTAATAGTTATTTACATTTTATTATAACACCAAACATTATAGACTTTGTAATACTTGTCTCTAGGTAACATGTGTTTGATTGCTTTTGCTGTTGTAAAGACAGTACTCTCTTGTACGTGTGCAAGTGTGGGTGTACACATTTCAGAACTGGCCTGCTATATCCAGAAGTTCTGCATCTTAGGACTCAACCAACATCCGTTGATATGAGGGGAAGATCTGTGTCTGTAGTCAATATTTACGCATTTTTTTCTTGTTATTATTCCCTGAATGACACAGTATACTAATTATTTACATAGCATTTCCATGTATGAGAAATGTACAGATCATATGCACAGGCTACACAATTTTATACAAAGTACTTAAGTTTTTATGAATATTGATACTTAGGAGGGTCCTAAAATTCCCACAGGTACTGAAGAACATGTATAGTTTATTGTTTTGCACATATATGAGTTTTTATTTTAAATATAGATTTTTAATATCTAAAAATCTTGCTAAAAGTTGAAAGTATGTGTCTCTGTACACTTTTAAACTGTTCTTTCTTTCCTGTCTCCTGCTATTAAACAAAATTTTTTGCACCAGTTTAGATGTTCTGTTTGCAAATAGAATGTTTTTAATGTTTTATTGCTTAATGTAGTTTTACCAAGTGCTACTCAGATCAAATAATTTATTATATATTTGACCTTTTTCTAATTTTCCAAGAATACTACAATAACTCTTGGTTAATTCATTTTAAAATTATTTTTGTCACTAGATTAGATCACTACATGGATCATTTTCTTCCTTTTGAATCTATTATATTTACACTCTATTAAGTTTGAAATAATCTTTCATTCAAAGAGTAAATGTAACCTGGAATTGTTATTTTTCTTAACGTATCACCATATTTATTTTCATTAATTTGCTCAGTTTGTCTCTCTGTAAAACAAATTCACATTGTAAGTTTATTTAAAATTATTTACCTTCAGATCTTGCATAATATTAAAATAGAAAATAACATAATATTAAAATTGAAAATTCAATTTTTCTACTCTCTACACATTTGAGAAACTTGATTTTATCAGATATTTTTCAGAAATCCATTGAAAATTATTTGGACTGTTATTTTATGTAAATATGGAGTTATATAGGGGAAGATTTTAATCCACAGATTTGTTCTATAGAATGGATAATATTGATGAGAAGATTTACAGATATGAGAGGGGCCTAGGAGGTCATTGACGTGTCCTGTTGAGTATATGAGTCAATCATGGGGCCATGACTTTAGGAGTTTGTCTGGTCCCTGGTCCCTTTCCCTCAGGCTCTTCCCCTCCCTCAGCTTCCTGATGCCACGACATGAGTGGTTTCACCCGCCATGCCCTTCTATCACAGAGTTTCTGCCAGTCCACCCTGAATGGAAGCCACAAGCAAAGTGAACCTCTCCTTCTGCAAGCTGCAGGTGTTAAGTATTTTGTTCCAGCATCGGGAAAACTGAGTGATGCACTCTGTCATAGATTCATCTGACATTTCCAAATTTTATTGAGTTAATATTCATAACGTTGTCCAAGTATTTTATCTTATCCACTTCTGATTTTCCATGTTTGTGTTATTTTTTCTTCTAATTTTTGTACTTGGACGCTTGATTACTTTTAGTGATATTTTATGTATTTATTTTTTATAAGATTACATTGCTTGTTGTGAACTTGGCAAAATTTTTTGAGGTTTGTGAGAGAACATAGTTTTCTAGAAATTATTTATATTCAAACTTCCACTCTAAACAAAAGTGAGTCTGTTAGGATATTTCCAGGGAGAACCTTGGCCAGAGCTCTACTTAGAGAACTTCTTTTTTTTTTTTTTTTTTAATTTTTATTGGTACATTAAATATACACATCATGATTGCACTCCATAATGGGGATTTCTACCAGTATAAGACACAACTTAATTCTCATTTTTCCCCATAGCCCTACCCACCCTACCACCCCCCCATATACATAAAATTTGTTTCCTTACTTTTTTGTTACAATCTCAACATTTTCCCCTTTCACCTTATTTTACATTGAGCATTTTCTGTTTCACAATATATTCTTAAGTACACATAGGCACACGTGCTAAAGGCTTGAAATGTCCAACTCCAGACACTATTCTTGTGGCACTGTCTTTCAGTCTTTTGTGATCTGTGAAGAAATCTTTATCCCCCAAATGTCCAGTCACAAATTAAAAGAACTTTAAAAATTATATAGTACTGAGAAGGAGTTGTCTGAATACTGTATGTATTTGAGCATTGGGAAGGTAATACATCGATAAATCATCTGCAATCTTATTTTTGATAATTTCATTTTTGTAACTTTTATAAAATAGAATTCCTAATTCATCTATTGTTCTGAGAATGAAAACTCCACTATATAATATAGAACCCAAAAAGATGATTATCTGCTTTGGAAACTCTGAGCCAGAAGAAACAATAAATTTTAAAATTACTTGAGCATCTAGTTTTTTCTACTCAATTCACCTACTCAGACAAGAAGAGAATAGATTCCCACTCTACAACTTCAAGAAAAATGAACAGATAGTGAAGAACAGCGCGAGGCTTTGCTAATCAGCTCCGTACTTTGTCCATCTACCTTGCTCAGTAATCAATTGAAAGGGGATGAACCTTTCTCACAGCAGAACTTGTGTGGATTCCCAATAGAAAGGTATCAAACAACGTGGCACAGGAAAAACCAGGTAGTAGTGACTCTTTCGCATACATGTCCCTGCGGAGAGGTTTTCACGGAGTCACAGTATCTTTTCTTCTGAGAGAAAAAGCATAAGCAGCTGAAGCTCAACAAAATAAATAAATAAAAATTAGAATCCATCTGTGTCCAAACGGGCAGCACACAGAGGATAGACACCCTACTATCAACCCACAACCCTCTACTGAAAGGACCATTAAGACTAGGATGACCCACCCAGATTAGTAGCGATGCAGCAGACAGGCAGCGTCGTTAGACTCTGATCAAGTTCACAAAACCCGCACCAGTCTTTTAGTAAGATCCCACAGGTGACAGCATGAACCAGTGAAAAGAAAGAAACAGAGACGGCAAAATATCTCCTAGGAAGTGACATCAGGTAATTTCCCTGGTGCTCAACACCTCTTCCTTTTATTATTTATTGGCATTACGAAAGCTCTCTAAGTAACTCAAACTTGTGCATGTGATATATTTACCCGAAAATCCAGTGGGATTTAGTGTTAAAAAGACATGGAATATCAGAGGAGGCTGTAAAAGAGTTTCCTTTTCTGACATAGCCTGAAATTTGTAGCTAACACATAAGCTTTATTTCTCCAACTCTGTCACTAAAATATTTGGAGGAAATGATTATGTTATTTAATTCTTAAATTGATCCCAGCTCTTAAGCTAGTATGTCTCAAAAAATGTGCTTAATAAATGTTTAAAAGTAAATCATAATGTATTCCTAAATTGAACAAATAAGCTGCTTATTTAAAAATTTAAATTTAAATAAGTCAATATTATATGTAAATTTTATTATGAACATTTTTGTAAATATTGATGCATGAAGGAATATAAATCAATAAAGCAATAATATGGAGTAAGTTCCAAGATTTTCAGAATAGCTGAAGGCTTTCTTAGGCTAATTGGAAATGAAAATTCTAGAATGACGTTGATGTCTTCTGATTCCTGCAAAAAAACCCACAATAAGCCACACTTTTCTCTCACATTTATTAATTACTGAGCGTCTATTTTGTTTCAGAAAAAAAATTAGTGTTAAAGAACAATATTAGTCTCAGGATCATGCTGCATTTTTCTCATACTTTAAAATACAATTGTCTGTTATCATTCTGACTGGATTATTTATGGCTAGTCTTTTTCCAGTAACTTTCCCAGCTAAGTGCATAGCTGAGGTAAGCAGTGCCACTGGAGGGCCACAAAACTCTTCCCACCATCAAGTAAGGACAAGGGCATACCACTGATTTGTGATGAAATTTTTTTAATATGACCTTTAAAGAGAATCAAAAATTATCATTAAATGGCATCTCCCCACCCTAAAGTCAATTTCACTGGCGTTTTCTGAGAAAAGGCATGTGACTTTAAATACTAGCCACTACTAGACTGTCCCTCTACTTTTAGATTACTGGCTTAATTATCTTAGGTTTTGCACTTTGTAATAACTGTAAAGCTCAAAACACAAAAGTGTGCATGATTTGCTACAGTGTAGACAAAGTTGTGGTGTATCTTCTAAAACTGGCTCCAAAGGTAACATTCTTACTTAGAACAGAAAAATATATGATGTCTTGCAAGAGTAATCACAACTAGGGATTCTGCCACCTCATTTTGTACAAAATCATTTCAAAATATGTACTAGGTCAAAGTGTTAGGCCTGAGATTCTGTGTTTTTTCTTTTGGTTTTTATTTTTATTAGTACATTTTTAAGTACAAAATGTTTATATTTCACGTGGAAAGTTGGCCCACATATGTATCTTAATTTTTTCATTCCTTTCCTTCCCCTCCGATCATTTCTTGGTCTTCTGACCTGCTGCAAAAGATTTATCTCCTTATTTCTTATTATCTATTATTTTGCTCCTTATTTATACTTGGGTTTCTCATATTAAAGAAGTCATGTGATATTCAGCTTGTGTGTCTGATTTATTTTCCCTCAACATTGTGGTCTCAAGGTGCATCTATTTGCACAAAATGACTGAAGTTTATCTTTCTCTATGGCAGAGAAGTATTCAATTGTACAAGAATATCCATTCATCTGCTGATAGACCTAAAACTGTGAAACTCCTGAAAGTAAATGTAAGGGAAACACTTGAGGCTATTGGCACACCAAATAGAACTCTAATACCTCAGAAATCAGTAGTAAAAATTGACACATGAAACTGCCTTATTTTAAAAAGCATTTAGATAGCACAGAAAAAGCACAAAATGAAGGGATGGGATATAGAATGGAGAAAAATCTTCCCTAGCTCCTTTCTGACAAAAGAGTAATATACAGAATATATAAAGAACTGAGGTATCTTAACATCACACACACACACACACACACACACACACACACACACACACACACACACGTCACTCGATAACAAATGGGTCTGTGAACAGGAGAGACATTTTCATGAGAGAGAATAAAGATAATTGCCCATTAGATACAAGAGGAGATCTTTCATTTCTGAGACTGTCAGAGAAATGTAAATCAAAACCACACTGAGATTTCACACAGTTAAAAGGGTTATCGTAAAGAACTCAAAATAAATAAATGTTATTCAGAATTTTAAAAAAAGAACCTCTTATATACTGTTAGTAAAGATGAAAACTAATATTGCCATATTGGTAATAGAATTTTCTTCAAAAACTAAAAATGGGGTCCAGCTATATCACTCCTTGGTATATTAACAAAACAAAGTAATCATACTTTAGAGATATGCGTATAACTATATTTACAGTAACCTAGTAGGATCTAAGTTGTGAGTTTAGCCCAAGTGCCAACTGGAAGACATATATATATATATGGAGAGAGAGAGGAAATATATATATAGTTATAAGACCATATTATATATATATATAATTATAAGACTATATATATATATGTATGTATGTATATAATCACAGTCCAGTCATAACAAGAAAAACATATCATTTTGAGGAAAATGTATAAATACGGAGATCACCTTTTAAATGATATTTATCAGACTCAGACAACCAACCACTGCATGTTTTCCCATACATGGAATGTTAAATATGTGGAAGATGATAACATGAAAATAGAGAAATAGCAGAGAAAAAGAAGGAAACAAGGAACAGAGAAGAGGACGATGGGGTAAAAATGGCCCAGTATGTACTATGCATGCACGAATTTTTCAAAACAAAACTCATTAATCTGTAAAACTATATTCATTGGTAAAAATTTTTAAAATATTATGCAATATTTAGAAATTTTTTTTCTTAATTCTTAGGCTGTTAAGCATAGAATAGAAGCATTCAGGCAAATACTTAACTGAATTTGTAGCCAGGCTTATTCTTATTTCAGAGAAAAATGGTACTAATTCGGTTGCCTTCCTCTTGCTAACAGACAGCTAGATTTTGCTTGCAGATATCAGTTGTTAGCCCTGTGCAATCTGACTTAATCACCAATACACATGTTCTTAGTAGTCACAGGGCTTTGTAGAAGACACCACAGGGATCACATTCCTCTCTCATTGTCAGTTGTCAAATGGCTCTGTGAGCATCCTAATAGGAATAGGAAGTTGTATCTACACATTTACTTCCTTCAGGGAAATTCTCAGTTGGACTCCCCATGGGCCGAGATTCATTTCATCAGTGTATGACTCTCTTGCCCCTGGGCATCCGGACACCACAGGGCAGCTACGAAGAATAGTTGACCGTAAAATACAACAAAGGTGTTTTGACATGTCTGTTTTCTTTCCCAGTTAACTTTTTCGTGAAAAAGAAAAAAATGAAGGCAAATAAATATACTAACAACATCTCTATTAGATCAATTGGCTAAAAGTGTTAGAAACAAAAACAGAACTATAAAAGCATATTTAAATGTGTGTATCTTAATTTTAGATTTTCAAAAAATTTTTAAAAAATGAATTTGGATGTGCTTGTATTTCCTTTTACTTCTATGTGAGCCCCTTGAGAAAGCTAACCATGAGCCATATTCAACTTGTGTTAGTGGAGCCTAGAGCAGTGCTCAGGGGCTGGAAATGTTCAAAAGGTCTTAGTGAGATGAGTAAATACACACTGAAGGACAGGAGTACAGTAAGACCAGACCCACTCCGACATTCACACCAGTGGGTCTCACCCAACTGTGCCACTGGAAGTAATTTACAATCTTGAGTTGCCATTTTAATTTTATTTTCAAGCTGAAAACTTTTCCGAATTGAATTTTGGGGATTTTCATTCCACACTGAACTCCACAGCCTGACTTTCTCTACCAAATAAATTTATCAAACAGTTATACTTTGATAATTAACTGTATGCTATTTCTTCATGCACAATTATTCCCATTTAATGCCACATTTATTTTTACTCTTTGGCAAATATTGTCAAAAATATATATCAATTGAGGAGTACAGATATGGTTTCAATGGAGCCAGTTATTGCGTCTCCTGGGTCACTTGTAAAATGTTTCTTATGACAAAAACAAACTAATTCCACTCATGTTGCCACTGAGTACTGGCTATTTCAGTACTGTTGAATATTTCAGCACAGGAAGATGCAAAGAAGATAGAGAACCTGCTCTCAGGAAGCATGTCACGTTACAGAATTTATGAGAAGCACATATTAACCTAAGAATGCTTTAGAAATTGAGATGCAAACTAGTAGAAATCTGGTAAGATCATCAAAAGAAGACATTTCCAAAAGTTTATCTTCACCATAGCAGAGAATAAATTTCAGTAAACTGAGACTTACATCTTTTGTACCAAATATAAAGACTATATTTCAGTAGCTGGAGAATCTGACATGCCAAGAGACTGCAAACATTAGAATTAAGTTAGTTACACTCACACTCTCATGTGTCCACCAGTAGATAACAAGTCAAGCTCCATTCACCAAAGATTAAAAAAAAAAAAAAATCCTGCTGAATTCTGTTCAAATGGCCTAGCCCCCATGGAAAACATTATGACTTTTCAATTTACTATTTGATTACTGGATATTTTCATTTGTCAAAGGGAGATTTTATAATGAATGATATGAAAAATAAATCACATACTTACATTTTCAAAATTCATCAGTTGAGATGTTGAGTGCATTTAATAAAAGCTCCAACATTTTATTTTATCTATGGAATGATAGTGCTAATTCAGTACTTTTGATGCAAAGGATCCCAGCATGATTGCTTCCAGTTATGGAGAAACAGTATCTAAAGACAAAAAATAGTATCAGTTTGTATTTGAAAAAGAGAGTAGTTTTTTTAAAGTGGAGGAATATTACTCAAGTTCATTGCAATTCAGAGAAAATTGCTGTTGGCTTATCGTATTTGCATCAGATTTAGCTCTTTAGAACAAGTGGCATGTTAAAAGAGGTGAGCAATTTAGGATGGACAAATAGGGTCATTGTAGTGTGACTGCAACAATAAAAATGAAAAGAGGCAAAAGCACTGCATGACACATTTATTCTAACGAAAGTGTCTCTCAAAAAACTCATTGATGTGAAAGGTCCAGGTAAGATGCCATGTTTAAAGCCATGTATAATCTTTAAGCAATAATGGTAAGCATAACTGTGGAAGAGTATTATTTCATTAGGGTGATTCTTAGAGTTAATCTTTCATGAGATGAGCTGTGTTCCTGCTTTAGCCAAGTACTTTTCAGTTACTACAAGCAGATGGATTACAGGAAGCATCCAAATTAAGAAGTAATGTCATTTCCTACATTCAACCTAGAAAAGGCATACATGACCAATTACCTTCTGTAATTCAGAGCAACCAATAACCTCATGCTGTTTTATTTTATGGTAGAGAAGAAAGATAAATATATGCCATTGCAATAGGCTTCACAATACAGAAAGGACAAAGTAATATTAGCACAGACTAGGAAATAAAAACATAAATTGGTATTTACATTTTACAATCATCCTATTTCACTGCAAATATAAAATGTAAGCCCTGTTATTATTATGATCATTCATCTACATTTCTAGAGACTTTCTTCTTCATACCAAACCCTTTGCAAGAGAGTAGGAGGCAAAATAAATAAGATGTCATTTCTTCCTGAGAGAATTTCACCAAATAATAAGAGTACACCATTGAATATACTAAGTAATATTAAAATGTAAATAAAATAAGCTTTAAAGAGAAACCTGTATCATAAGGCTGAATCAATCAGTTTCTACCTTAAAATTAAAAATAAGTTGTTTAGTTTTAGCATAGATTGGAGAAATAGAGATTGAAAGTATAAATTATTATGACTCAAAGGTTAGATTAAAATAGAAAATTAGAAAATAAAGCCTGATGCCCACAATAGGTAAAGGCTTTTAGCATCTCACTGGCCAACGCATTGTTAACAAATGAATGTGGAGATGAAACTAAGGAAAACAGTGAACACCAGACTCAGCTGCAAAAATTTTACTCCTTCACTTGAAAGGTCGTTGTAACTTCTCTCATTCTTAATTTCCTCATATACAAACAGGATGACAAACATTCTTAGTCTTAGCATGTTAAAAGTCGAGTGAAAAATAACATTGCATAAACAATAAAGGGCTGTAGATATACTGATATTAAAAATGTTGAAAAATATTAAAATACAATGGACACATAGTCCATGATATATTTTTAAAGAAATGTGGTTGTAATTCATAGCTGTGGACCAACACTATCCAGTATTTCCAATTAGATTATGCTATTAATTCCTCTTCGCTACTTCCCCATAGATGTGGGACTTCCTCCCATGTGTGCTTGTTATTCTATGCCAACAGGAATGTGTGATGAGTGTCAATCAACTAATTGCTTGGAGTAAATGATCCCAAACCCATGTCAGAGTTTCTAGAAGATGATTAATAGATTTGAATCCTAAACTGAAATATTTGAACCAAATAGAGCAGAAAAAGTCTCTGATTATAATATAAAATCTCTTTTCAAATTACAGAACATTTTCTTAGAAATTATAAAGGAATTTGTGCAAAGCATCAGGTTAGCCTTCTATCAGGTAAAGAGAGAAGAATATGCTATGAATTACGCAGACAGAAAGCACCACCAGAAAAAATCTGATGGTGCTTTAACTGTAGACTCTTTAGCTTCTGAAACTTTAACAATTTTCTGTTGCTTATAATTCACTTAGTGTATGATATCCTTAATATATAAACTTAGTTCATGGGAACTATTGTCTCCAGAAAACAAAACATCATGAAAAAGAGGAGAAAATGTATAGTAATGATACTTGGTTAACTTAAACATTAATATTCAAAATTTAAACATGACATTTAAAAATTCAGCTGACAAACTTTCTTCCTCAATGATGTTGTGGTGCACATGACTAGTTATTGAACTGGAGGAGGCAAGAAAGACAAGAGCGGGCATGTGTGCAGCGAGGGATCAGCAGAGACCCTTGGATTGGCCTAGTTCCTCTGTGGTATTAAGGGAGCCATTGCACTGATCAGACAGCTGTACCAATGGTCTCTCAATATAACATAGAAATATGTACTGGCTCTGAAAATCTAATTGTATCTACTATGAAATCATCAATTTCACACTGTGAGAAAATTTCTCTCTCTTGCTTCACTTTCTATCATCTAATTTCATGTTGGGCTCTACTGGTTAGGAAACCAATTGGGTTTGGTGGTTTCCTTCCACCTCTCTGATGTCTTTTGTTTTCGGTTCCCCGAGTATGATTACCAAAAGCAAGGACAAGAGAGAGTAAAAACTACAAACAATCACATCATCCTGGTATCGTCGTGTGGAATCAATAGGCTCATACCGTGGCATGTGGTTAAATGTGGATGTTACCTCTTAAGTGCTCATTTTGTGAGTCCTTTCAAGTCCCTTCCTTATGCCCCAGGATTCCTTCAACCTCGAGATTCCAATGGGAGAGTCCCCACAGTGCTCTCTTCACCGGGCCTGGTGGTTTTCTCACAAGCTTCCTTCCTGAGGAGTTCAGCTTCAGCACTTGAGAAGCACCCTTTTCCTCAGATGATGGGAATGAAGCTCATGTGCCCAGTGCTGTCCCTCCGCACTCTGGCCAGGTCTGTCAGGTGTCCTTCTGTCAACACCCTTCAGATCCGGTGAACACTACACATGCCTTCATCCTTGTCCTCAGGCTGCTTTGGACAAATGAGCTTCTATTAACCATCCTGGAATCATGTTTAAGACACAATTTTGAAAATACAGCTCTGTTATCTATTGAAAAATCATTATTTTAGGTATCAGTGAAATACAATCTACTACAGATAAATTATAATATGCCGTAGGAGGGAAAAATAAAAGCTAAATCTAACTTGAATATGTGAAAAGTGTCATTGAGAAGAGAGAATATCCAAGCACGACAAAACCTTTGCGAGTTGCCTACAAAATGGGTGATTACAGCTGAGGTTATCACTCTCTTCAGGATAAGAAAAAATGAAGCAGCCACCCAGTGCATGTTAATAGGCTGTTCTTATAGCCATAGCTAATTTCTTATTTATGGCAAAATCTGTATTGCCTGAGGTAGTTACTTAAAATCTCATTATACTGAGCACTTGGAAGTTTTAGAAACAAAATAAAAGGAGTCTTAACAATAAATATTGATTGCAGGCCTAAGTGAATGTGTGCAATGCTCATTGCCTTTTAAGGAAGAGAAGGAGGGAGATAGAGAGGAAGAGAGAGAGAGTGAGAGAGAGAGAGTGAGAGAATGAGAGAGACAGAGACAGAAAGAGAGAGAGAGAGAGAGAGAGAGAGAGAGAGAGCTGGAAAAAGATGTAAAATTTCAATACCTTAAATTAAATTGTAATATTGGAGTTAAGTTTTTCATTTGGTTTTTGACTGCATTTGTTACTGCATTATTTGTTCATTAACAGGTCATTTAGCTCCCTCTCAAATTTTAATATAGATACAGATCTATGGGAGTTTTTTATGCATAATTATTAGGAAATGTACCTGCACATTAATGCTTTCCCTTAAACAGACATGAGTTAAAACATGTTTTGCATGAATTGCTCATGTTAAAATGAAAGATTACACATTCAAAACATGTTCTAATGACTGTGTTAGAAAATGTATCTATTCCCTAAGTCTTTTAGAAACTATATTTGAAATCTAATTGTGTAGTTCATAGTCTTACAATTCACTGATTTATTAAAATCTCATAAACTATTAAGAGAAATACTTTGCAACAATCAAATATATAATTAATCCACTTCTATTTTTAGCTATTTATATGTTCTATTACATGTAATTAGCATTTTTTCATAATTTTGTATTCTTTCTAATTTTAGTTTTACTTCTTTCTGTAACTCTACTAGGACCCTAGTTCGCTACAAGTGCCTAAACTAATGCATTTATTATGTCTTCTTATGTATGAATAGATCCTACATTGCATGTAATATTTGGAGGGAGAAGTGTGGTTTTAATTTACAAGCTAATCTCTTACAAATTGGTCATTCAATAAAATTGTTGAGGTTCATATTGTCCTATAAATAGCTAGATTTTTGTTTCCTACTGCTGCCAAGTATTTAACATCACTGACACTCAGCTTTCCAGAGACACAAAATTGTCCTGACTGATGCCCAGTGTTGCCACACCTCTCAGCAACAATGAGTAATGCTACAGGGAGCATCACTATACTCAATGCTGTAAGAACCTCCCTGAGGAGATCACTAGGCTAAATGTCCAGGATTGGCCGGGCTTCAGAGGGGTCCACACATGATGTCAATAAATTCTGATATACTGACACAGAAGAACCATAGACACGAACATCTCCCACAGGTAAGAGTTCCCAAAGCACAAAATGAACAGGTGTTACCAACTGAAACCTTTCAGTTTTTACTTGGAATATAACTGAACAATGATAATAAAAAGGTGGAAAAACCCACATTTGGTAATGCTTACCTTAAGGTTTGTCACATAATGGAGTAATTTTTCAAGTTGTTTAATTCTCTTTTCTTGGCCTTGAATTTATTTTTTGTACTTCTAGAGGAAAGTTCTCTGCGTACTTTTTAGTTACTCTGGCGTTCCTTTTCTCTAACTTCTCATTCATCCATTTTTCTCTTGGATTTTCACTCTTGATGTAACGTGTAACAAACCCTTTCACTGTTTACAATCAAACCCTTCTCTGTTCTGAACATCTCAAATAGCTTTTATTTCTGCTATTATTGACACATTTTTCTGTGTAATCTGGTTCAAAAGATTTCATTAATTTTTGAAATAGTCAAATTTATCCTTATTAGCCTTGTAAAGCTTATTCAGTACTTTCAACATCTAATTCAAGAAGTTTTCTCAGATGTTTTTAGCTCAGTATTATTTTCCTATATTTAAGATTAGACAGTTGACAAGCAACTATGTAGCAATTTAAACCTGTTATCAGTTTCCATTCATTTATATTATATAAGTTGATTATATTCCTTGTGAAAGCAATTATTTTTATTGCAATTACAAAATAGTGTAGTTAGATAATACAAGTAACTTCATGAGAATAGTAATTAAGATCTACAGATAAAAGATAATTTTGTTAAAGGCTTCAGTAGTAGTTATGAAAAGAAAAAGGTTAGAAGAGACAAATAAATGTCTTGCGATATTCGTTGATCATCTCTTATATGATTGTCATTGTTTAAGGCATATCCTTGGGTTCAAAACCAGCCTGAAATCTAAAATAGATGTTTTTAAAAGATACCAATAGTTTGAAGCATTTCTGACAGTTCTAACACAAGGAAGAGGAAAGAAGAACAAAATCATTCACCAAAACATAGTTATGTCCTAGTTTCTTGTCAAGCGACCAAGGATGTCATCTCTCCACTAGAATGTTTCTGCTTGCTTTTAACTATTCATAACTGTCAGAATTCATTTATTTTTAGCTTTTCAGTTATCCAATAATGCTTTTTTTCCTCAAAAGGTCTAGAGTAAACTCATACTACTTAAAGCATCTAATTTGTGATTTGATAAATGAAATTATTCTTGTTCCTTTCCAATTCTTATTCCACACTCTGTCCATGGATAAGCACTTCCACACCAACATCGACATTCTTCCACTTGAAATCTTCAACCTTGCTGAGTTCTTCAGTACTCTATATTAAGAATTACTATTTCCTTAGAATATTCCCCTATTCTCTCTTCCTCTCTCTCACACACACATATTCCTTTATTTCCTATTTTTTAAAAGAATTCAAATCTTTATTGGTACATTATGAATGCATATCATCACTGCATTCAACACTGAGAGTTTGTACCAGAATATGACACTACTTGATTCTCATTCTTCCCCTCCCCCTCACCTGCAACCCCCCACCCCTATATACATAAGCTTTGTTTCCTTTTTTCTTTATTACTGTCACATTATTTTTCCTCTCATTATTATCTTCTTTTGTCTTTAATTATAATCTCATTTTTATCTGTGAATTCCTTTACAGCTGAGCATTTACTTTAATCTGATTATTTACAAAAAAATTACTAAGTTGATTCAGTACGTTAGCAACTAGAAATAATACTGCAGAGATAATAGATAAAATTTAAGGGCTAATCATATATTTCTTGAATGTTAAGAAGTAAACATAAAAAGCAATATGAAATAATAGAGAATTTTGAGAAAATTCAAGATTTTCAAGTGTTTGTGTGTTCTAGTTTGCCTGAAAAAGTAAACAAAAGCATTTTAACTCTATGTGCTAATAATATATTATAAAAATCAGTAAGTTTTGAGACTGTATCTTTTCAAATAAAAATATTCATTACAAAACTTTAGCAACTCAGAAATTTTAAAACATAATTAGAATGTGTTCAAGTTTTGAAAAGAAAAGAGACACACCCAAGGGATAATGCTGAATTTCTTGCTACATTTTTTCAATATTTTATGTATGATAGTGATTAATGATCCCTGACGTTGGCTCTCTCTTATCAAGTTCCTTCAGGTCCTGATATAGAAAGTGAATTTTAACCTTTTTCCTCTTGATCAAGGGCATAGGAATCTTTTGAATAATGGCAGACTGCAAATGAGAGTCCTTAAACTGGAAAGATAAGGCTGAAAGTAAGATAAAGAAGTTTTAAAATCACAAAGTTATGGATAGTATAGACTCCAACTTATTCCCTAATTTTTTTTAAATCTTGAAACCAGGAAATTTCTCTAGAATTACTTAAAATAATAATTAAATCAGTATAGTACACATCAGCTGTTCAAATAATATGATAGCTAGCAGTTCATGTATGTAAATGAATTCAAGGAATGTCAGGCATACTCATAGATGATAATCAAACATGGTCCTATAAGGTAAATTCAGATTCACATAGCAAGATGATCTAAAAATATTACAAAAATTATAATTAGATGTAGATATAAATATATATAGGGAATACCCTTGCCTATACTTTCTACTTTGCCTGCACACAGAATATCCACAGTTGCCGTATTCCAGATTTTTCAGCCTTTGAATATGGACTTGCAGCAAGGCTCTCCAGGCTTTTAGCCTCCTTCCGAGGCATCATCCATGGTCCCTCTTACTCTAGATCTTCTAGCTTCTCAAACTGAGCTTCAGCTCACTCACAGTCCCCCCAAAGAAAGCCAGTGTGGGGCTATTCTGTTGCAAATCACATAAGGCCACTTAATAAATTCCTATATCTAATGGGAATATATATAGATATAGATAGATAGAAATAATGTATATCTCTAATAAAGGTATGTATTTCTGATATAGATATACAATATCCATGTATAATGAATTACATATAAAGATATATGATGTATTATATCTATATAGTATATTTTATTTTATATGTGTCTATAACATATAATAAATATTATACATTATACAATTATATTAAGCCTGTCCTTAATTCTATTATTTCTGTTCTTCTGGAGAACCCCAACCCCAAGTATATAAAAGCTAACTTTACCTCTCTGACAGCCAAATGAACACACACTATGCAAGAAAATACTCTGATCCAGTGAGAGTGAAAATGTGAGTTTTTAAATGCTAGAAGGTGAAAAATCATGTGTGTTTGTGTGCGTATGTATGCATGCGTATGTATGTGCTTACTAGGACATAACACACACTGTATGACATCCAACTGTGTAGGTTATCAAAAAGCTCCTGTTGCTCAATGTGTCTGTTTTTTCAAATAAATTTGTCTTGTGGGAACCTTAATATTTCCATAGCAATGCTATTTTAGATGTAAGAAATATTTAATACACATTTCCTTTTGTCCATTCATCTCCAGAATAAACCTGGACTGTGTATTTACTCTTTATTTCCTGCCCTCTAATACCCTAACCAGATCTCACTTATCAGACCTCCTCAGCTTCCCAATCATCAGGAAATCACTATCGATTCTTATGAAAATCTCCATTCTCTCAAACCTTTGGCCATAAGTTTGAAATCTCTTCTCATCTTGCCCAGATTAAAACTTGATTTCTTGTCAGGTGCGGTGGCTCTTGCTTGTATTCCAGCACTTGAGAGGCAGAGGCAGGAGAGTGCTGTGAGTTTGAGGTTTGCATGGGCTACATAGTGAGCTCAGGGCCAGCCTGAACTCCAAAAGTAAGATCCTGTCTCAAAAAAGCCTTAAAACACCTTGATCCCTTTGGTGAAGTATGTTCCTCTCATACAATGTCAGACAGTTGGATTTCTAAGTGTCCCCTGTGCTTATTTATACTGCCCCTTGTGGTTCATTGCTTTTGTCCTCCCTCTGACTCCCCAGCTTTTCTTTCTTTATGCTACAGAGTCTGAGTTTGCACAGCTGCAGTTGCATTGGACATGCAAATGAAATGCTAATGCAGTGCTACAAATTGCATGCCCAGGAGCCTCGCTTTGGCTTGCTGTTTATGGGAACCTTGCAACTGCCATAAAGAGCAAGAAGCCTAGTCCTGATGGTGTGTAATATAGCAAAGCTTTTAGATGATGTCACTTCCTTTGCCTTTGCAGGATATCTAAACATATGGCTGAGTCAATCTGAAACTATCCACCTCTTCCCAAGTCAATCAGTCCAGAAGAATCCCCTGACTAACCTACAAAACTGGTAGGAATACTCATTATGTGTGGTTTTAAGTCAGTATCTGTGATTTATTTTTTATTTTTTTAGTATAGTAAAAATTAATTGATACAAACTTTTAGTTTAACTCTTTCTATACTATAAATTCCATGAAAACATTTTTCCCCATTGTTATTCCATTTTAAAAATGTTCAGTGTTTAATAATCTCTCTCAAGTGCCTAAAATATTATAGTAGCATTTTGATAAATATTACCCCAAATTAAACATAAATGGATATCCCTTTGTGGCCTTCAGTTCCTGAAATTTAGACCATGCATATTGCATCAGTAATAATTTTACAAAGTTTAGAGTAAAAGTCAATTTTTTAAGTCTCTGATTCTAAAATTATAGTAGTAAAATCATAATTATACCATGATAATTGTTAATGACACCTACTGTAATATTAACATAGCATAATAATAGCTATTAATTACTGAGAAACCCTTGAATTGAGACATTATTTCAGTCTTCAAGTAAAACTTATAAAATAAACAGTATTATCGTCTTTATTTTATGGAGAAATCCTGAAACTTAATGAGGTTAGCTACTGACCCAAAGTTTCAAAGTCTGTGACACATTTTCTGCTCAAATTCAAAACTGTCCTACCCAGAGCATTAGATCTAGACATTCTCTGAAGTAGTGTTTTTTATACATCCATTTCTGAAGAAGTTTTGAAATATAAAGCAATTTGGAATGCATGTGATTTAAGTTTTCTACTTAGTGGGTAAGAATACAGAGAGTGAACGGGCCGGGGAGTTAGCTCAGTGGTTCCGGCGCCTGTCTTGCAAGCGCAAGGACCCGGGTTCGATTCCCTGGTAACCACATAACAATACTGGGTGTGGTGATCCACACCCAGCAGCAACCAGTACCACATACCACAGTGCCGGGCGTGGTGGCTCACGCCTGTAATCCCAGCACTCGGGAGGCAGAGGCAGGAGGATTGTGATGTGAGTTGGAGGCTGAGCTCAGGGCCAGCCTGAACCACAAAGCGAGACCCTGTCTCCAAAAACCTAAAAAAAAAAAAAAAA
>PVIR01028190.1:0-22155 GCA_004026965.1 Petromus typicus
AAAAATTAGCAGATGCAGAAAGCCTACAAACATTCTGCTGACAAAGTTCCTGGTATAAACCTCCAGGGATAGATTTCTAAAATTTAACAGAATGGTTTCTATCTAGATTGTAGGTATTATGCCACTGGAACATTTGAATTACTTGTTTATAGTATTTTTGCTTTTCTTAAGTACCCTAATATAGCAGATAAAATTCACATAGAGCTGCAGTCACTATACCAATTTCCTGATTCTCTTGGCTTTCAATTCTACCACATTATACACAGAGAACTTGAATTACGGTGTAGTACTGTGTTTTTCAGTGAGTTACTCAGAGAAAACATTTTCCAAAAAATTCCTAACAGTTCTGATTTCTCATGATAAAAGTAAAAGAAATACCAAAAAGATAACAAAGTATTTTTAAGGTATAAATCTGTTGTGTATACAGTACTTAATTCTTATTTGACATATATAGTATTTTTCAAAACAAATTAGAAAGTTTAATCTTAGACTCTGAAACCATACTTTGCAAAAAGATGAAATAATAGTTTATCCTGTTTAGTCCATGTGACTTTTTTTTGGGGGGGGGGGGAGACAGGGTCTCGCTTTGTGGTTCAGGCTGGCCCTGAGCTCAGCCTCTAACTCACACCACAGCAATCCTCCTGCCTCTGCCTCCCGAGTGCTGGGATTACAGGTGTGAGCCACCACGCCCGGCACTGTGGTATGTGGTACTGGTTGCTGTTGAGTGTGAGTCTCCATTCCCAGGCTACTGGGGGTCGAACCTGGGTCCTTGCACTTGCAACACAAGCACCGGAACCACTGAGCTAACTCCCCAGCCCAAGTCCATGTTACTTTTTATATCTAAGAATTTTGATGCTGGAGATAAAAATTATCCATTTTAAAATTAATTAGTATACAAATATGAAGACAAATGTGTTCTACATCTTTTGACTGGGTAGTGAAGTTACATACAGAATTTATAAAAAGCATGTAAAATATATGCCACATTTTTAAAGAATATAAGATACTGATTTTTAAAAACAAATTCTAGCTCACTATTAAAAACAGAGGATTATCTGACTTTCTGACATGTCTTCCTAGATCAATAATAGAAATAACATACTGTTGTGATTTCTTGAGGTAATTTTCTGTCACGCAGTCCCAGTCAAGAAAGTTTAAAATGTGGTTGAAACATTTTCTAATCTTATTATTGTGAAGTTCGTATATAATTTGAATAAGCCATGAATACAATTTGAGGGAAATTTAAATCAGAGTCTCAGTGTGTAGACAGACTATTTTCAAATTATCCAGGGGTTCATCCAGTGATTACTAAGACATTTAAAAGATAGGTTAAAAACAACAAAGACATAAATTAATATATCATATTAGTGATTAAAATATGTTTTACTCACTGATATCCTTAAAATAAATGATCTTACCTGAAATAAACATGAACCCATCTTGCAGCTGAGTAAACCAAGATTCAAAATAGTAAATAAATTGCTTGCACTCACAAAATGATTACAGAATTTAGAAGAAAATTCAGATTTGTTTCAGTTCCATATTTTACCTATTTTACATATTTTTGACTTAATTATAATAAAATAGCCACTAAATTATTTTCACCTCCATTGTAATTATGGATTTCACTTGTTAATTTTGCAATCTTTGGTAAGCATCAAATTTATTTCACAGTTTTAAGATGCACATATATTATATGTGAACATTGACCGTAAGTTTTCAATGTGGCTAATGTCCCCAGCAAAGAGAAATAAAAATGTGACATTTCAAGTTGTTATCTATCCTAATAGAAAGTTCACTCTGTTTTGAATTTAAAAGAAGGTAGTTATTGTGCATATTTTTGCTGTACCAGCCCATTAAGTAAGCGGTAAGAAAAGTTTCATTTTGAATTAGAATTGAGAGTGTTTTATTACTCTGAATAAAGCTGATGTGTTGTTCTCCTACCTCAGGCTTTTTTGAAGCCAGATGAAAATAACAGACGTTTTTCAAGGAAAAGCATAGCATGAGAAGGAATAATTCAGCCATATTTGTATTAAGATGTAATCTCATTTTTTGGCTTGTGTTTCTCTAATGGCCAAGGATGTTGACTGTTCTCGTGTACTCACTGGCCATTTGTACTGCTTGTGAGAAGTGTCTCACAAGCTGGGGATTTAGCTCAGTGGTTCTGCTGCCTGCCTCCCCAGTGCAAGGTCCTGAGTTAGGTCCCTGCTACAAAACAGAAAAAAAAAAACAAAGGAGTGTCTCTCCTTTTGGGGAGGTTCATTGTGTTTTAAAATCTAGTCTCTCAGGTTTTATATATACCAGATATAGTCCTCAATCAGAAAAGTAGCTGGAAATTTTTTCCCATTCTATTAGTTGTCTCTTCATCTGATTGTTTCTTTTGGTGGACACAAATTTTTAACTTGATATAGTCCCATTTGAGGATTCTCAGAATTATTCTTGCGCAGTTAGAGGATAACTAATTTTCCCCCTTTGTTAAAGAGATAGTCTTCTCTCACATTTGTGGTTTCAGGCCCTTTATTCAAGATGAGATGGCTGAAAGTGGATGGGGTTCAATTGCTGCTGTGTCTTCAGTTCTATTCAATTCGTCTACATGTCTGGTTTTCATATCAATGTCATCTCGATTTTTTTTTACTGTAACATTATAGTAAAACTTGAAATTCAGGATTGTAATGCCTCCTGTTTTGTTTATTTTTCTCAAGACTGCTTTGAGTATTCTGGATTTCCTTTGGCTCCATATAAATTTTAGGATGTTTTCCCAGGTCTGTCAAAAGTACTGTTGCTATTTTGACTTAAACTGCATTAAATCTATTATTTTGATAGTATTGATTCTGTCTATCCAGAAGCAGGAGATTTCTTCACATTTTCTTCTTATTATGTGGGTCTTTCACCTCATTGATTAGGTTGATTTTATCATTAAGAAGTCAAGAAACAATAAATTCTGGTTAAAATGTATGGTGGAATACTTCCGCTTCATTGGGTGTGTAAAATCACTGTGAAGTCAGTATGAAGATCCTTTTGACAGGAAAAATTCCATTTCACTTATATAAACCATTCTAGTACATGTTCGCAAAAGAGTTAAACTTGTCTTGTGATACATATACAACCATATTTGTATTAGTGTAATTCACAGTAGTAACTCACAGTAACTAAGTAATAGAAACAGCATAGATGTCAAAAACAGGTGCATGGATAAAGAAATGTGATGTATGTGTACACAAAAGAGTATTGTTCAGCAACAAAGGAAGAGAATAAAGTAGAGTCATTTGTAGGATAATGGACCTTGAGACTACAATAGTAACTGAAATAAACCAGACACTGAAAGTAAAATAGCACTTGGATTCTTCTCTATAAGAAACCCAAAGTATAAATAATTTAAAGATTAAAATACAAAAGAAAAGATAGGAAAACCAGATGGAGACTTTTTGGAAATAACGAAGAGACTAGAAAATGTGAGAAAAGAGAGCCTAGGGGCAGAAGGGGATAAAAAGACCAATAATCGAGATGTCATATGTATATTTTGCTTCTGAAACAAATGTAACAACTGCGCATCACAGATATATTAATAAACAATTATGAAATATAAACATTTTGCATCCATGTGGGACATTAAGGCAACTAAAGACAGTCATGAAATCGTACTTGTAAGAGCTTCATGAGGAGGCAAGAATGACGCGATGAGTATTTTTGAAACAAACCAGGGGGTGTGTTGGGGGAGATTAATGGCAATATACTTATCATGCTAATAAATTCATTTTATTTTAAAAAAAAGTATGTAAGAATGAGTAACAAATATATTGTTCTATTTAAAGTAGTCAGATTCATTGAAGCATGAGTGGAAGCGGAATGAAGTTGGAGTCAGGAGTCCAGAGTTTATGTTTCAGAGAAGCTCACTGGTAAGGAAGTGCTCACACGCGTAGTACTAACACTCTGGTGGCGTCCATACCTTATCTCTGCCAAGGGCATTGGCAATTCTTGTTATGTGTGTTTAAGTTAAAATGCTGCTGTGAGAGACAAAATAGAAAAAGTAAGTGAAAGCTCTTTCATACATATTATATATATATTTAATTATATATATATTTAATTATTTATTATATTTAATTATATATATATAATTTTATATTCCAACTTTGAATAGTGATTATCACAGCAGTTGTTCATGATTTATAAGATGAGACAGTCGGTAAACCTCAGCTCAGTTTCCATAGTCAAGAAATAAAATCAAATATGTAAAACTAAAAATATCTGACCTGCCCTAGATAATCTATTTTCTGCTGTTTTTACAGTTGTTTTTATAGTGCAACAGAATAATATAACCATTCACATTAATCAAAAAGTTCAGGTTGTAGGGAAGCTTTCTCAAAAGAGCTAAGAGTTAAGTTGAATACTTCAAATATGGAATGAAAATGATAACATTTTAAGAGACATTCAGTGATGCAGGAAATGATAAAGGATGAAAGAAATGCATTTTATTTTGCATATTAACTGGAAAAAGTAGATAGTTATTGAATAACAGACATTGACTGGACCTGCATGCTCTGCCAAGCATCATGCCAGGCCTAGTTTTTGGAGGTAAACTGGTCTTTCTCCTGACACTTCTGGCCCAATAAAGAGTTAAGGCAAGGGACCAGCCTCTGTAAGAAGTGGAAGGTGCTGTAACGAAGCAGGCCCAATTTCATGAAAACTTTTATATCGAATACCTGTAAAAATGAACATTAACATATCACTGTGGTTTGATGCTTTCACTCTTTTATGAAGATCACTAGAAGAAAAATACCCAGGTCAAATGAAACCTCTAGTTTGCATTTTGTTTGAGGAATCTCCATACTATTTCCATATTTACACTCTCACCAGGAGTGGAGAAGAGTTCCTTTTCCCCCCTGCAGCCTATTCTCCCTAGCATTTATTGTTGGCTGATTTCTTTTTTTTAGGTTTTTGGAGACAGGGTCTCGCTTTTTGTGGTTCAGGCTGGCCCTGAGCTCAGCCTCAAACTCACATCACAATCCTCCTGCCTCTGCCTCCCGAGTGCTGGGATGACAGGTGTGAGCCACCACGCCCGGCACTGTGGTATGTGGTACTGGTTGCTGCTGGGTGTGGGTCTCCACACCCAGTATTGTTATGTGGTTACCGGGGAATTGAACCCGGGCCCTTGCGCTTGCAAGACAGGCGCCGGAACCACTGAGCTAACTCCCCGGCCCCTGTTGGCTGATTTCTTGATGACAGCCATTCTTTCTGGCATGAAATGAAACTTAAGTGTGGTTTTAATTTGCATTTCTCAAACAGTGGTGTTGAATATTTTTTCACATATTTGTTTGATGTTTTTACTTCATCAGAGAAGTGTCTATTTATTTGAGATATACATTTTTTGATTTAGTCTTTAATTTGGGGAGTCTGATTATCTTGAGTTATTTATGTATTCTACATATCAATGCTTTGTCTGAGGAATGGCCAGTAAAAATCATACTGTGTTTTGTGAATTGTCTGTTCACTCTGAGGGTGGGTTCTTTTACTGTACAAAAGCTCTTTTTTAATAGAATGTGAACTCAGTTCTTAATTCTTTGTAGTATTTCCTCAATGATTGAGGTTTATTCATAAAGTCTTTGCTTACACTTATGTATTCAAGAGTTATACCTATTCTGCCTTCCAGTGGATTAAACATTTGTTTTAGTATTTAGATCTTTGATCCATTTTTACTTTAGTGAAGCAGCACAGTTTGTAACAGCTAAATCTTAGAAACAGCCCACATGTCCATCATCAAATGAGTGGATAAAGAAAATGTAGTTTTTATATATGGTAGAGTATTACACTGCTATAAAGAAGGATAAACGAGGGACACTTCTAGGTAAATGGATGTAGCTTGAGAATAATTTAAACTCCGAAGAACTAGATACAGTGTTTAAATACTGCACTATTTCCCTTGTGGGAGAAATCCAAAGGATAAATAAGAGCCAAAATAGATGATAGATATTGGGCAATAGGAAGAAAATGTTCAAATTGGAAGGAGAACAAGGGAAGAAGAAGGGAAAGGGAAGGATAAAAATAGAATGAAAGTAAACAATAGAAATAAAGTTCTATAAAGGAAGAGAGGAATAAAGAATGAAGGGAAGAGAGGGACATGGAAAGGGAAGAAGTTAGATATATCATGTACAGGTACAAATTCCCTACGATGAATGCAATCATTGTGTATGTCAAAAGTGTTCCAATAAAATTAATTTTTAAAAAAGAAATATCTGATTTTACTTCAGCTTGCTTCCTCATTATGGTAATACTGAATATAATTGTGGATGCAGAAACTTTCCAAACCTAATGAGCAGAAAAAGAAAGTTACAGAAGTAAGCAACATTTAAAATGGTCATAATGATGACCATGATGATAATGATAATGAGGATATGTGAATTCAGCGCACACTTTGGGAAAGCTTCAGCTACTTTACAGAACTGCAGGTAAGGTGCCAAGAAAGGAGGCTCACTCAAGGTGGGGAATAAGTTCTGGTCATGTTTGTTCCTGTGTTAAAAGGAAAAAATTAACACTTTTAGACCTTAAGTTATGGAAAGCTGTGGAAAAACTTTGAAAGAAAGAAAAATATTAGGTTTCTTTTTCAGAGTAGGCACATCTTTTGTCAGTAGAACAGGACCCAATAGAAATTTTTAGAGGTGCTAGGCACTGAGGAAATTATCATGAGTCTGTAATATGTTTAATAAATAAATCTATTTTAAAAATAAACTGTAAATAAATGCAACCATGTTCTCACTTTTTTGCATTAGTTATTTCAATGCTATCATATAATATGAACTCTGAAATGACTTCATTCAATCCAGCAGAAACACTTGGAGAACAATGGGTAGACAAGATGCTGAAGTCATGGATGCTTGGCTTAGGTTGTGGTCTCCAAAAATGGTACACTTAAGTGCATTTTAGAGAAGCTCTGATACAATTTTAATAAATGGATTTATGGGCAATGTAGAATAAAGAGAAAGATAATTCAAGAATGAGGGTTAGTGGTGGGAGAGAAGGGGGTTGATGTGAGGTATAAGGGGGATATTAGTATTTATTTTATCAAGTTTACCAGATTTGCAGATTGGCAGTTGAATGAATACTGGTTACTATTAGGCCAGATAATAGAACAAAGAAGTATGTCAAATGGCACAATATCAAATTCTACTGTTGAAAACAAATCAAATGATAATTTCCAATAGCTAGGTAGTGTGATATCTTTTGTTCCTGCTTCATAAGAAAAAAGAAGAAGAAAGGGGACAATGTTGAGATTGTAACAAAAAAGTAAGGAAACAAATTTTATATATATGGGGGGGTGGTAGGGTAGGTGGGGCTATGGGAAAAAATGAGGATTAAGTTGTGTCTTATACTGGTACAAATCCCCATTATGGAGTGCAATCATGATGTGTATATTTAATGTGCCAATAAAGATTTAAAAAAAAGAAAAAAGAAGAAAATGTAACAGAGAAAGAAAGGAAGAGAGAGAAAGAGCACTAGAATTTTTGCAAGTAATTCAAGAACAGTAATATCCTAAAACCTGGACGAGCACTGTAATTAACCTATGAGTGAGATTAGCCTATGAGTAGATGTAAATCAAAATAATCACTGAGAATTTCATAGAATAAACCAAAAGTCACAGACAAGAACCGGATTTCAGGGCATTTAACACTCTGTTCCATGATACAGATGTCAATGACCAAATAAAAATATTTATGTGATCATTTAATTTCTTTTAACATTAGTATGATGTTTACAGATTTAATGTGGTAATAACTCAGTTAATAAATATATTGCAAAAATTGGTATGTGAGTCTTAAACAGATGCTCTAATTCAGAAAATGACTTATCTTCAAGGCAGGAAAATGTTATCATGCTAAAACTGAAAAAGGGCCCTGAAAGAAAGTACAACAGAATCAAAGAGACAGTAGACCACTCTGATTCCAGTAGGCAGAAAAATCCATTCCTCCTAGTTGCAGTTCACTGGCTTGAAAAGGAATCTGTGCATCAAAGAGTAAGTGGCACTCAAATCACTCTCAGAATCATGTCAGAAGGCGATGGGGAATTAACCTACGGCTTGTTTAGTAGACAGACACGGGCATTGGTACACAGCAGAGCCAAAGTGGAAGTAGAACCAACCAGGACAGGAAATAGACCTGAGAATCTACACATGTGTAGGTCACACACACGTGATCCTCCCCCCGGGAGGGCTGATACAACAAGAAGAAAACAATATTTAGTCAAGGAATCACAATATATTTAGTGTATTGTGACCTGCCGTGTGCTTCTTTATTTCTTAAAATAGAACAATATTAGCAAGTCCATCATTTCACTTTTTCACAATTGGGTGAGAACTATCTCTGAAAAATATATCTTCTTTTCTATAATTAACATTATTTTTGTGAGACTAGTCAGTGAATCTCAAGCTCCTGCTAATACAAGATAGTACCAGAGTCAGTAAGTTCTAGTGAACTTGTAAGGAGCTGGGGAAATGGTAGGCCATAGTCTGATCTCCAGTAGCCCCAGGTCCTGTGTGTTAAAAGCTTATCCCTGGATTGGTTCATCACTTCTGAGAAGTGATTGGAACCTTAGGAGATGAGACTTAGTGGAGGTTGTGAGCTTGAAGGGGAGAATGGAACTTGACACCTCTACCTTTCTCTTTTCTGTTCTGACTGTGAAGTTAAAAGTTTTGCTTCTCTATGTATTCTGGCCATGATGAGCCACCATAGGACCAAAGCAATGAGTCTAACTTTTCATCAACTGAAACTTCTAAAACTCTGGGCAGAATTCAAACTTTTTTATTTATTATTATTATGTTGTTGTTGTTGCTGGCAGCCCTTGGGATCAAATTCAGGCTTGTAAGGTAGGCACCCTGCCACTGAGATACATCATGGGCCCAAAACCTTTTTAAACAAGTTGATTCTCTGCAGTATTTATGATAACTACAAAAACCTTAGTGAGGAATAATTTCACATTTTCAGAAAAATATGTGTTGAAGCATCATGTCATTTTACTTAAATCTCAAATGCCTCTAGCTTGCTTTTCTTGAAACATTCACTAACTATTTATTCATACTAAAAAATAGTGTCTTTGGGCAAATGTAATATTTTAGAATTATGAGACTTTTTATTTATCTTGTTTTTGATTGTACACAAAATCTCACTGTATTTCCCAAGGTGGTCTTGATATCATGGGCTCCACCAATTGTTCCCCTTGGCCTCTCAAGTAGCTGGAACTATGGCAGTATGACAGTATCCACTGTCACTGTTGTATAAAAGATATTTAACCTCCCTAAGTAGAAGCTATTGTGTAGGATCTCAAGACATAATATATCTCTTCTTCAAAGTTAATCACTTTCTTCTCTCATTGTCTTCTTCCTTCTTTTTCTTTTTTTTTAACCAAAAGGTGAATTAAGCAAATTCAAAGAGATCGCTAATTATCATAGTAGAATCATCATATCCACAAAATGTTTTAGAGGTCCCACTGTGATACTCACTGTGACTTACGTTAGCCAAGTGGAGTTCACAAGACATCTGTGTGTTTCAGAGATGAACTGTTGAAAGTAGAGGAGATCAGGCCGGGGAGTTAGCTCAGTGGTTCCAGCGCCTGTCTTGCAAGCTCAAGGACCCAGGTTTGATCCCCGGTAACCACATAACAATACTGGGTGTGGAGACTCACGCCCAGCAGCAACCAGTACCACATACCACAATGCCGGGCGTGGGGGCTCACCCGTGTAATCCCAGCACTTGGGAGGCAGAGGCAGGAGGATTGCTGTGATGTCAGTTTGAGGCTGAGCTCAGGGCCAGCCTGAACCACAAAAGCGAGACCCTGTCTCAAAAAACCTAAAAAAAAAAAAGAAAGTAGAAGAGGTCTAGTTCTATAAAGGCCAGAGAGTATGGACTTGCTAAATGTGCTCTTGAACTTTAATATTGTTTGGATTAAATAAAGAAGACCCTTTTAAATGTCAAATTGATATGAGGTAAAGAGAATACACATATTGGTTTGCTTTTCACCATCAACAGCCATTCTTCTCATATTTAATGCTACGTGTTAATAAGAGTAGGTGAGGTTTGAAACTCTGGTTTTTCAGTTTCTCTACAGAAATTCCAGACCATACAAAATGTATACCTTTGGACTATGATGTATCAGCATCGTGATCTCAGCAACAAATCTAGCATCCATTCCCTTTGATTTGGTGAATATAATCATACTACATGAGAGGAAAATGCCCAGGTCATCAATTAATATTTCAGTAATAAAAATATTTATAGTAATTTATAAATTTTATATTTATAATAATCTTTATTATATATTATCTATATTATTTATAAATATGTGTATTTATAACAATCTATAAATCTATATATGTATAATAATCTGCATTGTGTTTATATTTTCTGTAATGTGATAATGTCATATATTTCTAAAAAGAAGAAAAAGAACACATATGTTTTAATGTTTGCTACAAAGTACAAGTCTGAGTGAATGTGGTTACTGTCTCTGGATAATAACTAGTGTGAGTCAATAAGCATTTTTAACTTTTCCTTAGATAAAACTGCAAATGTATCTGAATAAGATCAGAATAACTCTGACAAATAGTAAAACATCCATTCAGGGGACAGGTCAACCTGTTATTCCACATATCTGTGTCTTTAGGAAGTCAAAACCTCAGGTAAGTAAGATAGTAATTTGATAGTTAAAATCAAGCCGTCTTGGGAAGATGTCTTGGGAAGCCTCCTCCCACTATGTACAGATTTTAGGACAAGAATAGAGATGTTTGTGTGACAGGATTTAGCTCTCAGGTCTAAATGGGGCTCATTCTAACTTGCTTTGGAAATCATTTAATTGCAAGCTAGACCTGAGTTCCATTTTGTTTGCCTCTCAGTGAGGGCAATGGAAACATGGGGCTACTAAGCAGCCCTACCCAGCCACATGGCTCAAACCCAGAGAAGCTTTTTTGTTTGTTTGTTTGTTTGTTTTTTCAATTTTTTAAAGACAGGGTCTCACTTTGTAGTTCAGGCTGGTCCTGAACTCAGCTTCAAACTCAGCAATCCTCCTGCCTCTGTCTCCTGAGTGCTGGGATTATAGGCATGAGCCACCTTGCCTGGCACTATGGTGTGTGGTATTAATTGCTGGTGGGGGTGAAAGAGAACTCTTCTGCAACAGAGAGGGAGACTGTAACTGCACAGAGACACAGAAATGAGGGAAGGGGCAGGAGACTTTGAGAAGCAAGCAGTCCAGAGCCTCCTCCGATGTCCTCTAGTGAAAACCATATTGCTGTGGTTGGGTTCCAAAGGAGACTTCTGAGCCCTTGGACTAAGACTGTTTGCTTAAAACATTTTAGCTCATTTATTCATACCTGAGACCCAAAACATCCTGACAAATGTAACTAGGAGTCAAGAAGACTCAAGGAGAAATCATAGCTGGTCAGTTGGTTCATAAATCCCAAAGAGACCAGCCTAAACATGTTTGCAAAAGAAAAAAGCACGTTTTATTAAATGTTTTATTTATGGACATAGTATCAATCAACTTTTTCGAAGAGAGTGTAGAAAATTCTGTAATAAACTTAATTCCTTTTCTACAAGGAAGTAAAAAAAAAAAATAATTTGTCATCTGAAGAGGTGGAAACTAATGTTTTAACAGTGCACCCAAACAGAGGCATGCCATTCTGCATGTGGGCAGGTGGCATTCATTTCTTAGGATAAACAGATTAAAGTGAAATGTGAATTTGATTCTGGTTCATTTGAGGAACACAAGGCAGTGCCTGGCTTGAGACAGAGGGACCATATGGAAATAAGTATAGGCCACAAGAAAGAGAGACAAGGCGAGGGCGCATAGCCAAGTACAGTATTATGACTTAATCTGTTTACCAACAACATCCTTCATTCCTCTGAAGGCTTTTACTTTTTACCTCTGCATTTTGAGGCTATAAGACTATGAATATGTATAAAGGTGGATAAATGATTCAACTAAGATTTATTGTTAGCTAAGAGAGTTAGAGGCAATTTCATATTTGCATTTTATCATCATCTCTTTAAATAATAGTACATAAATTCTAAATTATTTGTGTGTTTTTTGAAACTTTTGTTGCATCAAAGTTTTAATCTCAATTTTAATTTGAATGATGAAAATCATTTTTCTGAGACACATCATTTTTTTGAATCTAAGGAATTTAATGGAACATTTCAATTTCCATTTAGCATTTTACAAAGGATTTTGACCACAAAATGGATGTTTTAATTTCTAAATTGAAGACTACCATTTTGTTGATAATGCTTATATTTTAAAGATACAAAGTAACACAATGAGATGTGGTAAGTGAAAGGGTTGAGACATCTAGCATAAATGGATCAGACCTTATGCTACTAGAAAATGAAGTGAATTCATGCATTCTTTACATTATTCAGGAGACTCAAGGTGCCCTTCCATCTTGACATTTCAATATATTTATTAAATACTCTTCATTCCATGTATCTATGAGTCTAAATCTTTACTAATCCCATTGCTTTGGAGGTACCTTCTGAACTGAGATTTGAAAATGTTAGGTGGAGAGTGACAAAGAGTCTGATGATGTGTTTCAGGAAATCACATTTCAGTGTCTTATACCCTGATATTTTTATAAACAAGAAGAAATGGTTATTGCTGGTATAATTACAGGATGTACTTTAGAGAGTAATGTTATTGCACATTGAATAAGGCACTACATAAATCAGAACTCTAGAGACAGGCACATTTGTCATGTTGCTGAAGAATACTTGTGAACACAGAGCCCTCTCGGCCTGGATGACTCGCTCACGTAAATGTCAGTAATATTTCCTCATACAGGCATCTCAGAGGAGAAAATCATTCTCCTGTCATTGGTTGTGACTTCCATGTCTCTGAGTGACTGCCAGCTCTTCATGTATGGAAATTTAAAAACTTGAAATTTAAATAAAATACTACAAATTTAAATATATACTAAATCTCTCCATAACAAAATGATGAGCTACTTAAGATTAACTATGACTATTTATTTGAACGCTGGAAAAAAATAATGTTGGTGAATTATTTTTATTTCACTGTGTATTATTATCTTAGCAATAATACTATTGCCCTGTTGTCTAATAAAGAGTGTCTTAAGAGGCTGCAAAAGTTTTTCTGTCTTTCATTTAAAAAAAATCAAATTTTAAGTGGAAAAAGAGAAAAGACCTGTTATTTCCACTTCAAAGGTTTAGAATCTAAGAACCTAGAAGGTAGGTAGGTGAGGTTGGTAGTGTCCAGCTGATATTATTAGAGGTTAAATAGCATTAATATACCATTACACATAATTCAACCTGGGTAACAATGAACTACAAGCATTGGTTACAGGGACATAAATTACTTATTGGCTTCTTATGATTGAAAAAGATGATTTTTTTAAAGTCAAAATTAGCATTAGTGACAGGCAAGTCTAACAGTTGAAAGGACCAACTGAAAGAGCTATGATGATAAAGATAACAGAATATTAGCCAAGACTAGAAAATATTTTTAAGCATTTAAAAGTTTGATTTTAGGCAACTTGCCACAAGTTAAATAACTTTATGTTAAATGCATGAAAGGCAAGAACAAGGTATTGAATAAGCAAAGAACTGATAAAACAACATTACATAAATCAGATATGAGGAGAAAAATTTTACTCTATTCAAAGAGGAGTATGTTTGTTGTTGTAAAACATAAATATTATTAACCTAATCTAAATCCATCTAGATTTTAAAATAAAATTGATGAAAAACAATAAATAAAATAAATTGAAAATACTCAGATAAATATGATACATTCTATACAAAGATAAATCACAGCCAACTTTTCTTAAGGAACAATGAAAGCTGGTGACAGTGGAACATTTTCTTCAGAGTTCTGAGGCAGAGTGAAATATGCCAACATAGAATTCTCTATCCAATTAAAATATTCTACCAATATGGAGGCTTCTATTTTAAGATAAAAAGTGAGAGTGCTTTTCACCACTGACTATATTATGAAATATGCTAAATGCCTTCTTCAAGCTAAAGAAAATGACATTATGTTGTAACTCAGTTCTACTGGATCTGAGGAACACTGAAAATGAGATATTCACATAAACATGAAATATGATATTTTTCTTTTCATTTTGTATTTTAAAACAATTGAAAATGTAGTAATGCTCAGTGAGCATATAATAGATGTAGACCCTATATATATATATTTTTTGAAATATTAAGGCAAAACATAAGGTTATTAAGCAAACTGAACATTGTAATACTATTATATTTTAGGTGAGCTTATAAACTATTTATTCCAAGTACACTTTAATAATTTCAAGATTCATACTATAATTTCCACAGTGACTACTTACAATACTAATAGAGAAATTAAAATTAACCATTGAAAAATACTTATTGTCTCAAAACAAGGAAAAAGAAGTAAAAGCTGAATTTAAAACAGATAGGACAAATAAAAAATAAATGTGACTGTGCTAAACTTAGCCATGTCAGTATTGATATTGACTATTGCTAAGTGATATGCTTTTATACAAGGCAGAGATTGTCAGAAAATAAAATAAGATGGACAATTTTTGTGATACAATCACTTAAAATGTGTTGGGAATGATAATTCTGAGGTAAGAAGGCTAGAAAATAATAGTTGGGAGAAAACCTGTGTGAGTATACTAGTATTATAAAAGTAAATTTCAAAACAAGAAATATTGTCCAGAGAAAAGGAGGAGTATGTCATTACGATAAAATGATTAAATGATCAAGATGACAAATTCTAAAGTTCTTTGTACTGAATTCACAAAATTTTAAGATTATTATGGGATTTTAAATAATATTTTTCATAAGTCAGTTGTGTGGTGTTCCACTGTGGACAGCACTGGCCAAAGGGAAAGTTGTGCAAGGGAGAGAAGAGCGCAAGGCTAACTTCCTGTGTCTACTGCAGCAGCCTATGAAACATGTGCTCCTGGGGTTGGACCAATACAATATGGCCACTGACTGTAATAGAATTTCAGTCTTCTTACAGGAGTTGATTGTTATTAATAAGATACTCAAGTTTTCTTATTTAATTATTAAACTTGAGCTTGTGTTGTTTTGGTTTATTGTTATAGTGAAGAATATTCAAAACAGGAGGCTTTTACTCATATACATTAACTATGTCGTATATTTCTCAGGCATCCCAAGACTATTCTTCTTCACTTGGTTTGATATAGGCAAACTGAAGACTTGGACATCTATGCATTATACTCAACAAAAATAACTTGTCCATACTCTTCACAATATTGAGATGAAGAAAAAACATATAAAGACTTTAACATGGCTTTATATTGAAGAACACTGAAGAGATATGACAACTATATGCAATGTATGATACTAGAGTGGATTCTGAACTAGGTAAAAATTGCTATAAAAATATTGTTGGCACTACTAACAAAATTCAAATATGAGCTGTTGATTAGATGTTAATATTGTATCAGTATTACATATTCATGTTTTTAAAAATTTTTATCAGAAAAAGAATTTCTATGTAAAGAGAAACTCACACTGAAGTATGTAGAAGTGAAAGGATTTGGTGCCTCCAGTTTAATCAGAAATTGTTCAGCAGGTGTGTCTGCTGGTTCTGCTCTGTGGATAACTAAACACAGATGAAAGAAAGTATTTGGGGGGCCCTAGGTATGGAGCATGCAGAGACTTTTAAAAACTGTCCTGTTCCCTAAACAATATAGCATACCAATTATTTGTGCAGCATTTGCATTGTATTCAGCATTATGAGTAGTCGAGTGTCGATTTAAAGTTCATGGTGTCATGTGTGTAGGTTATATGCAAATTTGAGGCCACTGTATATAAAGCCTTAAGCTCCCTTGAATTTTGGTATCCACAGAGTTCCTGGAACCAATCCTCCACAGTACAGAGGGAGTATCATGTGTGTACAGAGACAGCGAGCAACAAAGAGAATGATAAGCCAGTGTGGTAAAATGTCAGCCACTTTGCAAATCTGGGTAAACATTTTATTGTGTCCCTTGTAGTAAAAGTTTGCTGTTTCCAGGTGAAAAAGTAATCCCCAAAATGAAGTAAAGTAAGTTCTTAGGTCTCATCTGGTTTAACGACCTGTACCTCACAGGAAGACTGTAACAAGTCCAAGAACACAATATTATGGCCCAAGATATTTCTTTCTATCATTGGACAATTATAATACATAACGTCTCCTTTGATTCCTTTCTACATCAAGCATCAAATTAGGCTCCAGGAACACAAATGAGAGTAACATGCTTTGCTCCTTACTAAAGGGAGTGAGCAAGAGGAATGAGACAGCAGGCAGCAATGGCCAGCCCTGAGGTGCTGCGGAACCAAATAGGAGGTGTGCTGGAGCACGTTGGAGCCGAGGTCTGAGGAACATGAAAGTTAGTAAGAGGATACACATCCAGAATGTGGGATGCATAACGGAGGAGGTTTCCCAAAGCTGAGAGATTGAAGGAGCAGGATAAACAGAAATTTAAAAAAAAAAAAAAAGATAGCCTACAAGAGGCTGAAAATAGCTCAGTATGGGGATTTCCAGTGCTTGGTGACCCTTGATTGATGGACTGTGCCAAAGAAGAGAGACCTGCCTTTCTTTGTCAGAGGACATAAAAGAAGTTCATGTTCTAGGGAGACAGAGCACCAGCAGGTATAAAGGAGGCCTTCTGCTCCTTCCAGTTCACCAGCTGGTCACCTCTGAAAAGCAGAGCTAGGCTGGGAGTGCACACCCTGAATCCCGGGAACCTGGAAGGCAGAGGCAGACAAAGTTCAGGATTGAGTCCAGCCTGGGCAATTTGATAACTTAGTGAGCTACTATCTTCAAAATAAAATGTAAAATGGCTGAGGAGGTAGCTCACTGCTTAGATTTTAAAATGTGCCATTTACACCTCATCTCTAAGAAGCTCTCTCTTCTCTTCTCTCATATCAATTTTTAGCTGTCTTTGTAGAGATGTACAATTATGTTTCCTCCCCAAATGCAAAGGGCCAAAGGTGGATGATGACTGTTCATTACTTTATGCTAGCAGCTCCTGGTAGAGAATGTGGCCCGCGGTAAGCTTTCAGTAAGCTAAGCCAGCCTGTTCCTCGCTCCTTCTATAATCAGTGACATATGGCATAGCCACATTTCTTTCAACGTTAACAGAGCAACTTTTCCAATTTTCCTTTTTGCTCTTTCCCAAGAAGCAATCACAAATTCCCAGGAATTCCTAACAATATGTTTCCCAATGCTTTTTGCAATATGAATAAACACAACAGTTCTTTGTCCAACCATGGATATCTATCTTTCCATTCACAGAAAAAAATCCACCAAAGTATGTGCCGTGTTGCCTTCAGGCACAGGCATCGAGGAGGCAGAAATTAATTGTGAGAATGTTACGCTCAAATGACGCCATGCTGTGGTCCCTCAATAGTTATTTAAAATGTCAACAAAAATTGTTTCTTTGCTTTGACATTTGAACCTGCTATATAATGCTGGGCAAGTTTTTTGATTCCCATACTTCGCATGCCAAAGTTGAAAAATAAGGGACCTATTTTTCCCTCAGAATTGTTTCTGTGCCTATATCAAAATACCAAGTTACCATGGTGATAGCTACTCTTGTAAATAGGGCAATTCTACCCCCCTATAGAAGCACAAAAGGGAGGCAAAATAAGCTCTGAAACAGGGAACAAAAGAGCCCCGGGGAAAATCCCCACAGTGAAAGAGATAAAGCCCGCTCCAGATGAAAGTCTTGGAAGGTGACAGACATTCCTCCTCCCTCCGCCTCCCAGGACTAAGCTCAACTGAAAGGGGAAGGATACTGCACTGTGGGCAGCGAGGGCATGCGAGGGGGCGTGGGGAGGTGGTGGGCACTGCGAGGGGGCGTGGGGAGGTGGTGTGCTGAGCGCGGTGAAAATGAAGTACTAATAAGAATGGGGAAATTGGTGTTGTTAAGGGGTTATTGTTCAGTGCCTTCTGGGCCCTCTCTCCTTCCTCCTCACACTTCTGGGATACGGAATATGAGGCTATGAAAGGGTTCAGGCTGGAATCGCAACCTGTGCACTTGGTCTCCTCTCCCTGCTGCCCGAAAGCTGTGACTTCTCTCGCTCTCAGGAGCCTGAGGCCCTGGCTGTGCGGGGCAGGGGGAGGTGGGGTGGGGATGCCGGCAGGAAGCTGGGGGAAGGATGAGGAAAACTTTCTGCCACAGACCCAAGTGTCTATGCACCAGTTAGCGCATCTCACAATGAAAGTAGCAATGGCTTTGTTGCCCTGCATCACTCTCCCGTGGGTGCACCTGTTTTCTATACCATCTTTTCAAACTTCAACGAATTGGGAGGCTTGGGAGGACAGGCCACCTTGTAGGTTTTATTGTCATCTTTTTAGCTTATTTGAAAGAGTTTGGATTCGTGGCTGCCTCCAGCCTGCTGGCAGTATGAAACCAGCGAGGGTAGAATTTTAGCTTTGAGTAGGGTAGCTCCTCAAGTAAGAGGTGGGGTAGAAGTGGGCAGGATTTCTTAAAGACTCAGCACATTTCTGTGGCTGGCAGGATCCTAGGGAAGATGCTTGGCTTGACACAATGCAATGATTAGTTAGAAGCACGTGAGACCCTCACCAACAAACCTCACCCAGCTCCTGAGACGCAGCAAACTACAAAGTGGTATCATTGAAAAAGCAGTACTGTGATCAGTGCAAACAAATGAAGACCACCCTTCAAAATAAATTCTTTGGAAGCTTATATGTTCATTTTACAAAGGAATCATTTCCACAAATCCCTCTGGAAAGGCCTTGGGGAGTGGCGATCATTTGAAATCACGACTCATTTCTAGCCTGGAATTCTGTTGGCCACAATCTATTTTATTCACTGTACTGAGCCCCATGTAGCTTTTCTCTTCAAAAATGAAATCCACTGTCAAAGGATTAAGATTCTCTTCCATTGAGGATTCAGTTCTTGAGTGTCGTGAGCTGTGAGGGCCTTTCCAAAAGAAAAGCTCCAAAGGGACTTGATTCCGGGTCACCATCTGTGGCAAATGTGGCCTCCACAGGGAACTGCTCTCATGTGGACTATTCTCACACAAATGTGTATGAGTCAGCAGACTGGAAAGAAATCAACTATTTTCTTTATACCTATTGTTTAGTGACTAACAACTTGAATTAATGACCTAAACACTATTAAGTAAATTCATGATTAATTGTACTTTCTTTGGGATGAATTCTTTTATGAATTTTGTTTAATGCAAATCTTCTAATGGAGAATTTTGCTTTTGGTAACCATGTCCTTGTAGAAAAAGATGGCTGAAATGATTCAAAAGTGTTCTTTGAAATGAAATACATTTTACTACCTCAAATGGGATAAAGTTCCCCAAAGAATAATATCAGTCAGTAATACAAACAGTATTACTCTGGTCCATGAAATCATGACGGATCATTCTGTTAGGATGTCCAGAGCCTTCTGGCCATTGTGGTGCTCATAGGTATTCTGTTTTCCTTCTTTCTTCATTCTTTCTTTCCTTCTTTCCTCCCTTCCTCCCTCCCTGTCTGTCTGCCTGCCTTCTTTCTTTCTTTCCTTCTTTTTTTTGGGGGGGTGTTTTGAGATACGGTCTCACTATATAGTTCAGGCTGGCCTTGAACTCACTATGTATGTAGCCCAGGTTTGCTTCAAACTCATGACCATCTTCCTATCTCTGTCTCCTGCGTGCTGGGATAACTGCCATGCTTCACCACAGCTGATGTCTGTTTTTTACTTTATCCATTTAGTTCAGCACAGAATTACTTAAGACTGAGTACATCACGTTTAAACAAAGTGTTACTCCCCTGAAGGTGGACCATTATCTGGTAGTGCAAAGCATGTGGGAAAGAGGTCTAATACTGTAAATGTAACTAATCATAACCAAAATTCAAGTAAGTCATTACAAGTGCAAAGGTGAAATGAGATGTGCTTTTCTCACCATCCTGATTATATATATATATATATATATATATATATATATATATATACATTTCCATGTGTTTTCTACAGCTGCTTGCTATGTGATATTTAAAATTTTTTCTTAATAAGTTTTACCCCTGGCAGATTTAACTGGATCAATATTTGCATGATTTAATTTTATCTTAATTGGGTACCTTGAGATTCACTGCAGGGTTTTTTCCCCTCAGTGTGTGCCAATAAATACTCTCTTCCATTTGCTCTTCTTAAAATTGTATCCACAGGCAAATATTCCAACAGCTCCCCTGCCCCATTGACACCACACTCAGAATTGAACTGCATGACTGTCAGGATTTTACTAGCATCACCAGCAGGCCCCCTCATCATGAGGCCCTCCTGAGTGAGCACTGAGAGAGTCTAACACCTTCAATTGTAGCACTGAAAGACTCTTTCCAGAGAAGTCTGATCTCATGCAACAGGACCTCAAATTCCCATAAAGGAACCTATTTTAATGTGTATTCTATGTTTCTGCTACAATTTCACCATTGATTCCAAAAATGATAAAAAATACGACACATATAAATAATTCTGTCATAATGAACATTCATATATTCACAGTTATTTTGAAAACAGTATTAGAATTGCCTTTTAATTCCCTGGTGTCCTTTCCTAATCCATTTAGCATATTGTGACTCTCAAATGTCACCACATGCCTGTATTTTATGCTTCTCTTTCCCTCATAGTTTTTAAGTGTTACTGTAAGTGTTGTGAACTTAAATATATTGTTCTTAAAAATTTTATTAAGATGTGATTTTAAACTTACAGAAATGTCACGAGACTGGTGCACAGTTCCTGTACAGGATAGTCTAATCCATCTTACTGGAAAATTACTATCTTATATAATTCACTTATCAAAAGCAAGAAACTAACATTTGAAAGATTCTATTAATTGAACTACAGAGCATTTGAAATCTTATCATTTTTTTTTCTAGAAATGTGCTGATTTTTTTCCTCCTAAGTTTAAATCCAGGAACATATGTTTCATACAAATGCTGCCATCAACTAAGCTTAGCTCCATGTCCTCATAGCTCCCTGTGGGCTGTGACAGTTTTGTACTTTCTTGGTCCTTCTTGACTTGTATGGAGTCTGAAAGAATACTATCCAGTCCTTTCTTTACTTCCTATGTAGCCATTCAATTATATTAATATAGACTCAGAACATTTATTTTATTTTATATATGATAATGCAATTTTCATATTTTCCTTTCAAATGATTCTATTTGGGGTTATCAAAAAATTTTTAGGATGGCTTTTTTGTTAATTTAACATACTCTCAGTCCTTTGGAAGCAATCTCTTACTTTACGGACCTATGAAATATTCCAGGCTTTTATTTTGTTTTTTATACTAAGCCATGTTTTCCAAAAGCTCTAATTCCTTTTATTGAGAAATAATACCTAGAAATTAAAATCCAGATATTAGATATGCCCACTGCATTGGAGTGCTATTCTCCCAGGCCTCTTAGCAAAAGAGCTAGGGAACACACACACACACACACACACACACACACACACACACACACACATGAACACACTTGTACACATATGTAAATTCATACCAATGCCTCTGATCCAGTCCAACACCATAGATTTCATTATGGTCTTCTTATTTGTAGCATAATCCTCTAAAATGTGAAGAACCTGGTCTTATGGCTTGTGCCTAGATGACCCCTGAAGCCTTATGAGTTCACTGTGGGGCTTTTTTAGAGGAGGCTGGATCTAGACTGTGTGCTGCTGAAATTGATCCATGATGCCTATGAAGCTCAAGAGCACTGGGATTCAGGGTGTGAGAGCTACCCACCCTAAGGGGTCTGGATAAAATAAAGGACAGAAAGATGCTGTGAAGGCCCCTTCTTGCTTTTTCTATCTCTGTCCACCATGAGCTGGTTCTCCTCTGTGATGCCCCTCTGCCGTGTGCCACTCAGCTTTGGAGCCACCCAGACTGAAACCTCTACAAACTGTGAGCTAAGTAAACCTTTTCCCCTTTAACTTTAGCTATCAACTATTTTGTACAACAGTGAGAAAAATAACCACGATACCTGGTTTTCCCCTCTTACTTACTACAGTATATGGTTTTGTTGTTTATTTGTTTGTTTTAGTTTTTTGAGACAGGATCTCACTTTGTAGTTTAGGCTGGTGCTCAACTCAGCCTCAAGTTTAGCAATCCTCCTCCCTCTGCCTCTGTCTCCTGGGATTACAGGTGTGAGC
>PVIR01028191.1:0-22235 GCA_004026965.1 Petromus typicus
TTTTTTTTTTTTTGTTATTCTTCTCTAAACACCAGAGTGTAACTGTTATTTCTATAGCATTTAGATCATGTTTGCCATTCATCCATAGATAATTTAAAGTATATGGAAAGATTGAATGAAGTACTTTCACTTCACATGAGGAATGTTAGGTTTCATTGTTTTTGGTATTGCCTGGGAGGATTTTTTCTAGAACCTATCCTGTATTACAGTAAGGAAAAACTACATATAGATTTTAAGAGAATATTATATCAATTAACATAATTCATGAATTTGACTTTGGTTGTGATGATATTGTTTCTGGACCTGGAAAACTAGATGTCTTATGAGCCACAGGGCCTGTATATTAACTGCTAACAGTTATTAGTGACAGAAATCATTTGTAAGCTCCATATTATTTTTTGGATACATACATAACTGCACGGATGTACTTTGAATGTGAATAAATCACAGGAGTTCTAATATTTTATTTCTTCACATCTAGTTGTTTATCTTAAAGTTTTGATATGTTCACAGTGATATCAAAATATATGGAAAATATTTAAAATGTAAATGTTTGTTATAGTAATAGATCCATTGCCATTAATTCCTCTTACTTCACCTTTATTGCTGATTTTTGAGGAATTTTTGAAAGTTTTATTTCATGTCTTTGAGAGATTTGATTTTTTAAAAAAGCAGTGAATGTTGTTCCCGGGGCCATTCAATGGAAAGACAAGTTCCTGAAAGCATTATTGTATGTCTTCATCCATCTTTTCCACCAGATTTAGCACGATGAGATTTCTGGCTTCTGTAATATTAAAATGACAAAGAAAAGTAAATGTTTTAATTTGACACAGGAAATCACATCAACCACAGGATAACTTAAAACAATGATAAAGGCCAGTGCCAGAGCTGTTTCAGAAAGTGGCAAGAGAGTATTCAGAGCAAGGGAGAGTGTTTTGCAAGTGTTTAGTGGCAATGTGTGTCTTACTGTAATCTATTTTTTTAAAAATCTAAACATTCATCCCATATTCCTATCACATCTTCAATTAAAAAGCATTGAGTAGGTTAAGAAATATCTGAGAGTCTTGTTGTGATCGCATCTGTCCTCCATTTCTTTTTGCCAGAACAAAAACTCCCCCAACCTTTTTTATTAATATGGGATTCAACACTATATATATTTTTTTCTGTAACCAAGGACAGATTTTTAAAATAGACAAGAAAATACACATGGACAGAAACAGTTCTGGAGATGCGAAGTATCTCCTAGGATGTGAAATGCTGGGAAAGAGCCACACAAACAGGACAGGGTGATGGTGGTGGTGATAGTGATGATCATCAAGTCACAAAGAGACAATGAGCTGCAGAAGGTGTTATGTTCTGGGGAGAACCAGTGTGCCACGTGCTTACCCCAGTAACCTCGTTTTGTCATTACACCACTCCATGGTTTAGGAAGTCATTTTGAAAAGACAAAACAATGTATTTTTATAGACCGTAGCATTAGGGTAGATTAGGAGTGAAAAATAAACCAAACTTAAGTAAAGTCATATTAGCTGAGGTGATAAATAATGTGTCCTCTTAACTAGGACATTCTGGGCAAATAATATTCCAGGTTTATGAAGCAAGTAAAGGTTGATTTAAATGAAAGTAGACATGATGAGATTTTACTAGAAATGAGGAATGTATGAGGGAAATCTAAATGGAAAGAAGAATTAATAAAAAGTAAGAACATGTGGAAAAATCAAAAAAGATGGAAATAAAGCTATGTATATAGAAGTGAGGGATTATAAGGAGGGCAGAAGAATGTGAAAAATGAAAATCAATATGTATTGTGTACAGGTATAAATTCTCAGTGATGAATGTGATCATAAGGTATTCTTAAAATGTACCAATAAAGTCAGTAAAGAAAAAAAAAATGAAAAGAGAACAAACTTTATATGTAAATGTACCAACTCCACAAGATGACTATAGAATGTAGAAATTTAATGTACTCAAAAATAAAATTTAATGTACTAAAAATTTAATGTACTAAAATTTATTAAATTTACTAAATTTAATGTACTAAAATTTTAATGTACTAAAAATAAAAAAGACATCTAAAAATAGTATAAGTACATGGTATGATTCAAGAATATCAAGAATGTTAAGGAAAGTAAGAGAAATAAAGCTTAACCTGGGCAAAGACTAGATGACAAAGGTTTTTGAATATTTACAAGGTTACTCTGAATCTCACTTCTAATGTCTTTCTTCTGCTCATTTTCTTTTTTCTAACTATATTAGGGAATTACACCAGTTCTAAGGGAAGCCAAAATCTTCCTACACTCTGGGGTCTTTACATTAGTGTTTCCCTTGCTGAAAACATGTATCTTGTGTTTTCTGTCCCTCGTCTGGCAGCATCCTACTAAGCCCCCCAAGTGTAATGTCATATCCATGATGAGCCCAGCTCCACCCCTGGGAGAGACCTTAGGACATTCTTACATGATTCACCTTTGCCTTCCATGTCCTATTATCCTCCTGTAATTATTTGTTTAGTGACAGTGAACAAGTAATTGAACAAAAGATATATGAAAGCGGAGACAGAATTTAAGTCTGACATAGTTTTACCACATAGTATCAGCTGAATAGATATTTTAGGAATAAATGAAAGAATACATTTCATGTTAAAATTTTCAATTTAAACTATATAAAAGCTTCCAAGATTCTAAACAGAAAAATGACACATGTGCTTTTGAAACATAACTTTATAAAATCTGAATTTGTGACAAAGTGGCCTCAAAATCAAAATAACAGAAAGAACTACTGACTTGGGGGGAAATTGATTTAATAAAGAAAAATGAAGCAAAAATATTTCTTTTGACATTTGCTAGATTAAAAATCTCAGTGTAAAAAGTCATACTATACAAGTTTAATACCACTTGTGAAAGAATACTATTTTGAACTTCAAAAAACAGCCAACAAATACTCAAATTTTAAAGGATAAAAATTACGCTAAAACTAGCCTTAGTACCAGTGGCATATGTGTTCCAGGAGAGTCTCCTCCACATTCTTCTACAAAATGACACAGCATTTGCTAATAATCTATTCACATTCTACTTTGCCATTTGTAGATTTCTTATACCAGATAGAGCGTGATTCTATAACCAGTTTTTATTTTGTTTTGTTTTGGATGTTTTGAGACACAGCCTTCATACATAGTCCATGCTGGCCTCAAATTCCCTGAGATCATATTGCCTCATCCTTTTGAGTGCTGGGATGACAGTCATGTGCTCTAGTCATATGGTATTGTTCAGAGTATAAAGGCTGAAAATGTTTGTGAGTTCAATATAAATGTATTTTTAAAAAATTATTTTCAATTTGTTGATTAAATCCAATGATGCATGGATTTACACTATTTTTATTATATCTGAATTAAAGTGTTCTTTTTTAAAAGTATAATATAGATAAGGTTAATTTACTAGTTCCCTTTTGTAGATGTATATATACATATTGCAAAGGAAACAAATGGCTAATATGTGCAGTACAGTATGATATCAAGTCCTCTAAATTCATAAAAAGGGCAGCTAAATTGATAGACAGATTCAGATTCTGACTGAAAAGAAATTGAAAGTCATTCCAAATAGTTTCAATCAAAAGTGTTCTTAAAGGCATTAAACTCAATTAATATATTTCATATTGCTAGAAAAATAAAAGGCAGTTGGCCTGTCATGTCCTGCTAGCAAATGAGGAGCCATTGGAACCCCAATACTGCTGCCTCTCACAGAAAGTGGTGTAGATTTTTATGCAGCAAACATATTCTCCCTTGTAATTAAATTATGCAATGTGATTATAAAAATAACAAATGTTAAAATAAAATTTTAAAAATTATTCTAGTAAAAGATAGATTCCTGTTAATCCCTCCTAAAAACCCCACTCCTTGCTTGGAGCACACTCATCTATAGTACCTGATTTTCCGAGCAGTTCTTGGAGTCATTGGCATGTCTTTAGTTGCACTGATTCCATTGCCCTGAATCAATTCCAAACATTTATTGCAAATTCTTTCCAGGAAAAACGTCACAGTGTGTCTTAATTCATTTCATTCACCTGATCTGACAATCAGAGATTCTGGCTTTTCCCTCAAGCTAAGGTGACCATGAAAGGTGAAACGTGTGCTTTTGATCTCACTTCGATTGGTCCAAACCTTTATTCTGTGATCTTTCAGTTTGTTCCACTAAACAGGCTGGATATATATAACTTATGTATTGATGAGGTCTTGAGCAGGTACCTCAATCTAGCCAAACTGATGTGACTGAAGCTGGTACAGGAAAGGGTTTAAAATGAATCAGTATGATTGAGCTTCTCTGGATTTCATCATTATCTGATGAGCTCACCCACAGCTTTAACCCCAGGTGCCTCAGACTCTTCCTTCCACACACAGGGCCCATATCAACACATTCCTCTTCGATGCAATCTGGAATAACCTTATTATTCTGCATCACCACCAATGATATTTTAGCTTCTTATCTATTAAGTTTCCAAAACAGAGTTTTTACTAAAGCTCCTACCTCCATCTGTTCTCTATTCCAAATCCTACCCTCTTTTCAAATCAGTTCCTCTTCAAATCTGTTTCTGTACTGATTTTTTTTTAAATGTGCAACAGATCATGAGACATGATTGTTTAAGGGATTTTTACAGTTTTTCATGATAAAAACTATCCCTTAGATCCCTAGAGGATGCAACACCTCCTCCTCTTTTGCTAACACTGACCACTGTGCCGAAGACTATCTGTTTATTCAGAATCATCCGGCCTTGCAAACCTTTATGTGTAGCTCAGGATCTAGAAACTGTGTTTCTCAAGCTTAAGTCATGTTTGGATTTAGACAGTGTCACATGCATGACATCGATATAAGTCTAAGATAACAGAACACAAACTAAAATATTAATGTTCCTCTGAGAAAAGCTGGTGAGTGAGTGTTTACCTAGAATTTTCTTAAACATTTTCTTTCTTGAAATTTTTCTTTCTTTCTTTCTTGAAATTTTCTTTCACATTATTTGATTTCTTAATTTATAGTTATCTGTAAAAATGTTTCTGAAAAATTAGTGAATTTTGAAAGATTTCTAAATCATCACTATATGAAACTGATGAAGTTACTCTCTTCCAACTGAGTTTATTTCTCATCATACTGAAGTTTGGATCTTCCTTGATTTGCTTCTGCCCTGTCTATACTTGACTTTAAGCCTGTGAAGAGCCAGGGCTCTGCAAAAAGCAACAGGTCCAAGATCCCTAGCAGAATTATTTGTGCATAGTGTGTGCTACAAAGATAATTATAGCATGTGAATATAGAGTCATAGAGACAAAATAAAGATTGAAACTGGAAACTACTCTGAATAGCATTTCATACGAGGAGCTGGGAGCCCCAAGCCACTGTCTGCTTGTGCTGTGAAGGGATATGTGTTATGTTGCTCCATCTTCACTTTCACATATAACATAGCTCTACTAGTAGTATTAGTGTTAATAAACTAAATTAAAATATATTCATTAAAATTGAATGGTATGAAATATTCAACTTAGTGTTTACGTTTAGCAATTCCACCATAAAAGAAATTGTTATGACTTTAGCTTGATGAGTTAAATTTTTTCAAATTCAGAATAAAATCAGTTCTTTGCATTAATTGTTTAACAATTTTAACTGGTAATACTTGCTATCAGAAATTAACAAATAAAATTAAGTTGTGTCTTATACTGGTACAAATCCCCATTATGGAGTGCAATCATGATGTGTATATTTAATGTACCAATAAAGATTAAAAAAAAAAGTATATGTTAGGCCAGTGTCAGACAAGAGAGTAGGATGATTGGCTCATGACTGTAGAATTGGAGACTGATGCGGAACAGTAATTACTCATCTATCACAGCTGGCTCTTTAGGTGCCACTGTGTTAGAGCAGGCTCCAAGGTGGAAAGGAGCTAAATATAGTGTGTTTTCCCAGCAACTTGCTCAGTGCAATGACTGACAGGTAGACAGCTTCAAATTGGTGATGCTGAGAGTACATATATAGTTGGACTAGGCAAACATTGCAAGTCAGGATGTAATTTTTCCAGAGATCCCATTTTCTATGTACCCCTGACAATGAATATACTGATAGTAGTTCAGAAGTACAGAAAAGATAAATATTTCATTCTTTAAAATAGCCTTAAATTTTCATTTTTTCCTAAAGTAGCTGACTTTTATTTTTACTGAATCTGGCAACTTTTGTAGGTTTATACAATTAAGTGTTCATAATATTAAAGTAATGCATTGCTAGCTGAGTTTACCAAGTATTTTAAACAACACTTATAATATGAGTTCTCCTTTCCATAGGGTAAGTGACAAGTTTATGAAGTTTTTTCTCAGTGTGTGTGTGTGTGTGTGTTTGGTAGGTGTGCTCTGTATATAATAATTAGGGTCCCTGGAATTTAAAAGGTGAAATTTAAATGTTATGCTATTGATATACTCTAACCATAATCTTATCATGCTCATTAAAATGTTCTTATTTTGCTACTTAAATCATAATTTAGTTTGATATAATCATTAAGATTTTAATTTATTTGTCTTTAGCTAATTATTTAATGCACAATAACCCATACATGACAATTGTGCTTTATCAGAATTGTGTATACATTTTAATTTTATATATCACCATTCATTTTTAAAAGACACTTATGGTAATCAAAGTATGTTAACAAATAAAAACTATATATTTTAAAGTTTCCAATCTGATGCTTTGATATAGGTGTGAGTTGTGAAAACATCAACTGGAGTAATTTGATAAGGTTATAGTTTTATTTATGCAAAATTATCAATTTTATATTTTAAGTCATGTGAATTTAAGTTCCAACATAAAATTTACATACTCCTATTTTAAAGTTATTGAAAACTGGATTATCCCAGCTCAGTACAATTTGTTAAACATCAATAATAATTGTATTAGTGTAATAGACAGTAAAAAAAGACAATCCATATTCTGAAATAAACTTTTAAAAAACATTTATCTGAGAGAATGAGAGTTAAAATAGCTTTAAGCATATATTTGACCACTATTGTAACATTTAATGACTCAAAATATAATGATAGTAATTGTACAAAAAATGTAACAGGAATTGGGAGGATACAAGCCTCATGAGGATGGCCCAAATTCAATCATTTTTTGGTGACTGAAAATAACTTCAGTTATTTAAATAATTACTTTATTGTTTAGACAAGGTCTTGCTTTTGTAGTTCAGGCTGGCTCAACATGCACCTCAGGTAAGCCTCGAACTCATAGCTGTTCTCCTGCGTCTGCCTCCCAAGTATGCAAGCCACCACACCCAGTACTATGTGCAGTTACTGGGGATTAAAATCAGGACCTTGCACTTGCAAAGCTGATGCCAAAACCACCGAGTTAAATTCCTGGCCCTAATTTTCATTTTTTACATGAAGGTATATTTGTAAAACTCATTAATAAATACTCGTCTAGTCAGACATGGTGAGTCATGCCTGTAATCCTTGCACTAAGAAGGCTGAAGAGTCCTTGCAAGTTCGAAGACAGCCTTAGTTACAAAGTGAGTTGAAAGTCAGGTTTAACTGCAAAGTTAAACCCTGTCTCAAAATAATGAAATGAAATGAGAAACATACATCTGTTCTCTCCAATGAAAAAGAGTAATCTGTTGAGCCAGGCTACTTTAAGCTATAATTTAAAGAGCTGCTACTCTGATTTAGAAATAAAAGCCACATAAAGCCAAATATTGCTCAATGATGATTAAAGACAAAGTACTGACTTACAGTAGACTTTAATACAGATTTTATGTTGTGTGATTTTCTTTGAACATATTATTTGTGACTATAGATTATTATGGTACTATGTTCAGATAAAATCATTATCTAATGGTCATGTATTAAGCAAAATAATATACTCTCAAAGATGTCCCAGCATTTAGATATATAAATCCCACACATGTAAATATATTACCAGATATATAAATCACAGCACGTGTAAATATATTAAATTACATGACAGAAGAGAACTTAGGTAGCAGTTGTAATCAAAGTGATAATTAGCTGACTTTAAAATTTATAAAATTTAAAATTTATAAAAGAAATAGCAATAGTCAAGTAATTTTCCTGAAATCCTGTGACCCTAATTATTTGGATAATTTATATGTATTATAATCACCAACATTTTATTTAATTTTTATTAATAAATTTTTCATTAAGAATTTATTTGTTGTATTTTATCATACCCATAGAGTGTATATTATGGTTAATTTAATATAGGTGTACAATGTATAATAATAAAATGAGCATAAACATTATTTCATACTCTGATATTTCTAAATTATCAGGTAATTCTGAAAAGATATGAAACATTATAAAACTAGTGGAATTTCATCAATTCATTTAATTATCTTTAAAGCACAGTGAAAAACCTCAATAAATAATACATTAACTAGCACTCATTAAGCATTTCTGTAGAATGGACTGCAGAAGTAATGATGTCCCAATTTCCAGAGCATTGAATATATCACTGTTCATGACGCAGTAATTTTGTACATGAATATACAAGGTTGCTGATTTTAACTGCAGAAACTCTCCTTAATTCTATAGATATTCACAAAAGTGCTATATAGATATTCACTTTTTCTCTGCTGGATTCAGAGAAGAGTGGAAAAAAGAGAATTAGAGAGATCTGATAGCTAAGATTTATCTTACCTCCTATTGTTCAAGAGGGCCACGTGGAGAGCAGAACATAAAGGAAGCCATCTTCAGATGCTAGACAGGCAAGTGGTTGATAGCCAGCAACATTCATGAACTTTATATTGGCATGCTAATAAACCCAAGCAAATGCCTGAATGACTTGAGAAATGACTTCTTCCTGAGAGGCCTCAATAATGAATGTGGTCCTGCCAACAACTTAATTTCAGAGTTGGGAAACTCCAAATGAATACTTCACAAATCTACAAAATTGTAATGAACAGGGCCGGGGATTTAGCTCAGTCGTTCTGGCACCTGCCTTGCAAGTGGAGGGACCCGGGTTCAATCCTCAGGAACCACATACAACAATGTTGGATGTGGAGATTCACGCCCACCAGCCATCAGAACCTCGTACCTCAGTGCCGGGCATGATCGCTCACGCTTGTAATCCCAGCACTCAGGTAGCTGAGGTAGGAGGATTGCTGTGAGTATAAAGCTGAGCTCAGGGCCAGCCTGAATTACAAAAGTGAGACCCTGTCTGGAGGAAAAAAAAAATTAAAAATCTAATGAACAGATCTAAAGAGGTAAATAGGTATTGTTCAAGGCACTCAAGTTTGTAGGAAGTGGATGCAACTAAAGAAAATGAGTAATCTTGCCTTAGGAGTCAACACTGCCAAGAAGCGAATAGAGCTCAGCATAGTAGAGCTCAGCAGACCCATTTCTGTAGCATAGATCAGAGACGGTCAGGCTGAGAGGACAACTCAGAGATTTGGAAGGAAACAGAGAAGTCGTAGTGTATCTGTGCATCTCCTTTTTCATTTGAGTGCTTTTGAATTGGTGGAGATATTACAATGACAAGCTGAAAGTAAATCAACCCAAAACATTTAGTTCAATGTGAAAAGCTGCTTTGTGTTTTGGTTCTTCTGTGATATTACAGTGCCGCCACTGGACTCAGTTGCAACTGGAGCTTGATGTGTAACATTGATATTCTCAGTTTTCTATTGCCGTAAAGTGTATGAAAGAAGATCTCACAATATTATTTTGTTCACTCGGCCAGCTTCTGGAAAGCCACATTCCAAATCAGTTCTACTCCTAAATTACACCCTTCACAGGCTCCCCTGGATATATTGTAGGTCTTGTTTTTGATTGAATAAATACTTGAATAATTTGTTATATGATTAGTTTATCTGTTCCTTATTGAACGTCTGTAAAAAAAAACTTCTTATGCATTTGAAGATATTATTACTTTTTCTGAAAAGATGCGTTATGTGTAAAATCCATTTAGGAGTATTACCAGTCTGCTACATTCTGTGAAAAACTCAACCTTATTCTTTACCTTTCATAATTTCCTTTCAATCTTTTGTATCTCTGCACATATAATCCTGAATGATTTCCTTATCCTGCCATGTTTCAGTAAAGTGTGCCATATACATGAAAGTCACCTGTCCTTGTCATTAAATAGTACCCTATCCTAAGAATTTAAAGTCCTCCAAGTAGCATATCAGAAAGGTTAATGGCAAATGAAATGGTGCATTTTGGTGTTACTCCGGACTTCATTAAAATTTAGTATTCATTATTGGTCTTTTTTAGGATCACCAGTTCCATTGAATCTTTTGATTCTGCCCTTGTAGTTTCATTAATAATTCAAAAAAAACTCTGCTTGCAACAACTTTTGTCAGCATCTTTCAGCATCATGCTAATAACCTAACACCACCAGAATACCAAAGAAGGAAAGCTCTGGTGGGGGCAGGGTTTATACTTCAAGAAGAATCTTGCCTCGTTCAAAAGAGCTTCATGAATAGATCTAGTCTCCAATTCTATCCAGACAGCCTGTATTATACGCATGTTTATCTCAACAAAAGGAGTTTAATTACTTGTATGATTTAATATATTCTGTTATGCTATTCTATAAAGCATACATGCTCATTGTAGGAGATCAAAAATAAACATAAATCATCTTTTAACTAGAGAATATTTATCAGTCTTTTGCTTGATATATACAGAAATATATACGTACATAACCAAAATTGTACTTTGTATATGAATTTTCTTTTCCATTACCTAAAATACAGTCATACTTAATATATTTCACTCATGGTTGTTACAAATTAGAAGTTGTAACAATTATCATGTAGACATAGCACAATTTATTTAGAGATTTCCCCATTATTCAGTTCATAATTACTAAAAATGTATCTTAGATAATAATAACACAGAAGACAATCTTGCTTTTCCTCAGTGGTACTGGAAACTGAACCCAAGGAACATCTATCCTCAGCTCTTTCTTTTATTATTGGTTTCATTGTTCATTGTTTGTTTTTTCAGACAAGGTCTGGCCAAATCTTCCAGACTGTCATCAAACTTGTGATCTTCCTCTCCCAGCCTCTCCAGTAGTGGCATTGCAGATTTGCACCACTACACCAGTAAAACATTTCATCTTTATGTGTTTCTCATTTCATTTAAAGATTTTTAGGATTAATATTAGTAAGCAAAATTTATTAGCATTTTAGAAATTCTTTTTACATAAAGTCATTTGCTTCTTAAACTGTGAGATCATGACAGATAATTATCTCTTTATCATTTAATATTACCCTTCAATTTTACTAGTTTGGCAAATGAAAAGGATACATAAACATTTTAATATTCACTGATTTAATTTTGTTGTAGCTCTGTTTATTCTATGATTCATTATTTTTAAAATAGTAAGATTTGTATGCTTACCTAATAGATTCACTAAAATGATTTAGTTAATCTTTTATAGGACTTCACATGCAGTAATGTGGCCTCTGCTAAGTTTTGTCACTAGTACACATTATATTTCACTTATTGTCTGTCTTTCTAAGACAAACATGCTCATAAATTCTTTAAAATATGGACCATAGCAGTTTTGATCATTCAGGTTAGCTCTAAGTTTTATAGGTTTTCCTTAAGACAAAAATTAAAAGTGCACAAAAGCTACAATGGAACAGGGAGAAGGTAGGGGTTACCTCAAAGAGAGGAAACTGGTATGTGGGCTGGGATCTTTGTGAGTGAGACTGGCAAAAACACATTTATACTTTTCCTGTTTTGGATGGGGCTCATGCAGAAGATTTGGCTTTTCACAGCACATCTTTCATTTTTCTCACTATCACATACCTATTGCAAAGGACACTGGCTGGCTCAGTTGGGCATTCCAGAACTCTGTGAAAATCAGATTGGTTAACATGGTCAGTTCAGTTGAGAACTGAAGGGTGAAAGTAAACTCCAGAGGGGACTTTTTTTTCCTCATAAAAGAATAATGCTGGCAAAATATATTAGACACTAATATACTTGATAGATTATGGATATTTCATAAAAGTTGAAAAAAATGGAAGAAAAAATGAAGAAATGAAACTATGCTTATTCTTTTTAAAGCTGATTTTATTGATACATTTGACATATTGATTATGATTATGTTGAACACTTAAAGTATATGACACATGTTTATTCTCATTTTTCCCCATGCCTCTGCCCTCCCTACAACCATTTCCCTATATATATAAACTTTGTTTCCTTATTTTAACCATCATTTTTTTCTTTCCTTTACTTACCCCTCTGCCCCACTTTTCCCTTTTGCTTTTGAACATTTTCTTACTATTTCACAACACCTATCACACCTTTTGTAACTCATTTACACCTTCAGTTTCTCATATCAGAGAAATGATACAATATTTATGCATTTGTGTCCTATTTATTTCACTTAGGAGCATGTCCTCTAGGTGAACCCATTTGAGTATAAATGATTTAAATTTATCATTCTTTATGGCTGAATATTACTCCATTTTATTGGAAAAAGAGAACACATCTTTTTCAGTCTCCCATTGATGAGCATTTGTGATGTTTCCCCGATTTACGTATTATAAACTGAGCTGCTCTAAATGTGAGTGCAAATATGTCACTGTGATATAAATCTTTTAATTATTTCTTGAAGATACCTAGCAGAGAAATAGCAGGGTCAAATTCTAGTTTTTGAGGAATCTCCACAGCAATTGGACCAGTCTACATTCTCAGAGTAAGTATTGTTGGTTGATTCTGAGATAACAGCCACTCTGTAGAGTGAGATGGAATCTCAGTGTGGTTTTCATCTGCATCTCTTGAATGGTCAGCAGTGGTGAACATTTCTTCATATGTTTCTTAGCTGCCTTTATTTCTTCATTTGAAAAGTGTCTGTAAATTTCAGTTTCCATTTTTGAACTGGGTCTTTAAATTTGGGAGATACTGATGACTTTAAATTCCTCATATACTCTGGATGGTAACCCTTTGCCTGAGAAACAGCCGGCAACTTTTTTTCCCCACTTAGTAGGTTGCCTTTTTGCTTTGTTGGTGTTCTCTCTTGCTCTGCTGAAGCTTTTTAGTAAGATGAAATCTCACTTGTTGATTCCTTCTGCTAGTTTCGGTATTTCTAAGGTTTTGTTCATAAAGTTTCCTTATGCCAGTGTCTCTAAGAATTCTACCTAATCTGTTTTCAAGCAGGTTTAATGTTTCTGTTTTAATAGTTAAGTCTCTGATCCACTTTGATTTTAGTTTGGTACCATGCACTTTTTTTTTTTTTTTTTTTTTTTTTTGAGACAGGGTCTCGCTTTGTGGTTCAGGCTGGCCCTGAGCTCAGCCTCAAACTCACATCACAGCAATCCTCCTGCCTCTGCCTCCCAAGTGCAGGGATTACAGGCTTGAGTCACGATGCCCGGCACTGTGGTATGTGGTACTGGTTGCTGCTGAGTGTGAGTCTCCACGCCCAGTATTATGTGGTTACTAGGGATCAAACCCGGGTCCTTGCACTTGCAAGACAGGCGTCGGAACCACTGAGCTATATCCCCGACACCCCATGTATATTCTTATAGGCAAAATAAGAGCCATGGTTTGCTCCCAAGTAAATAATTGTGAAACAGCATAAAAGCTAGTGAAATTGATTTTATAAAAATAACTAGTTCAGAGGGGATAGGGACACTACTCTGAGATAGAGCACTTGCCTAGTACATGTAAGGCCGTGAGTTTGACCTCATAGACCTAACAACAACAAAAAGAGCTCTGGCTGCTCCATGAGCAGTGATGTAAATAAGAAGGTAGGTAAGGGATTGCAGCTATTGCAGTGGTACAGTTGGAAGTGATGGTTCCTGAGTTAGACAGGGGAGGTGCCTAGGATCACTTGTTTATTGAATACTATCTTCACAATATGTACTTGTAACTGAATCTCCATGATGTCCTAGGCTGGGAAGCAATAAGCAGAATATTATAGAATGGTTTTTGTCCCAATACAATTATATTTTAGTGTAAGATATAAAACAAGTAAAAACGATGTAAATTAAGAAACAAATGTGATTTACTTACTTAAGCCAATATGGGCACCATGTAAAAGTTGAGAGATCCTGAGTTTAGGTATTTGACAGGAAGATTTTTCTGAAGAGAAGATACATAAGTTGTTCTCAGGCAGATGGAGGAGATAACTGTAGAGTTTAGAGAACAAGTCCTTTACCAAAGGAGCTTGGCATATACTAAAAGTAAGACTTGAATTTAGTGATTCCAGGGAGCAGTGCTATTTCAAATTAGGTAGGTGCAAAATAATTTTTAATCCATAGTAAGAAATTTACTCTGAACCTAATTGAAAACCAGTTGGAAAATATTCTTACCTGTAGTGCTTTATTGCAGGCTAATCAATAGAATTTCAGGCATTTTTAATTACTGTAATGTCATTAGAGTGCCTCTTTATTTCCACTAAACACAAAGCAAAATTTTATAAATCATTGTCACATTTGAAGAACACGTAATACTCTAGGTCATCTCTGAAAATAAGTCATGTAAGGAACAATCCTATTTGCTATCAAAATAAATCACACATATTTTGATACCATTTCATTTTTTTTACCAGTCTCTCAGTGCATGTATGCTAAACAGCACCATAGATATATTATTAGTTAAATTATTAGTTATATTTTATAAAGTTATATATATATATATATATGATAGTTATACTATTAGTTAGCACACTATTAAACGTTATTGTTTAATAAATTTAAAAGTTTTTCTAATCTTATTTTATCATACATTAGATTTTTTTAAAAAAAACAATAGATTTAAGTAATTTCTTTTGTAATACTAATATTTTATGGACTTAAAATTGTGACTCTGAGACTTTCTCTGGAGACCTAAATATGTGACAAACAGTTAAAATCCATGAAGAAGCACTGTTTTAAACAAAGGAGTGAAATAATCATATTTAAATGTTTATAAACTAGTGTAGAGTATATGTTGCTACCTCCAGAGTGGGCATGGCAAAATCAAGAAAGTGGGAAAGTTGCTGAATTTAGGGTAAGGGCAGTGAAAATAAGAAGAGAAACAGAAATGAAATTCTGAAAATGAACAGGGGAAGGTGAGGAAAAATTGGTTTTAAGGTGATCTAGTGTTTGATATTTATTCAAAATATGAATATACACAGCACTCACTTGGGAAGGAGGCACTGCAGAAAAAAATTAACGTTGCACAAAATGTAAAGACAATCTTCACTTTGAAATGCTTCATCTGACATCCTGAGTTATTTAAATGAAAATATCAAGAAAGAGTTAAATTTTTTTAGGTAAAAAAAATTTTAGGTAAACAACAAGATCATATAGATGGAAACCTTAGGATCTTGCTAACTTAAAAACTTTTGCATTTCAAAAATACTGTTAACAAAATTATTTGGGACAAATTATTTGTCCCAAAATTATTTGGGACAAATTATTTGTAAATCATAAAGCTCATAGTTGTTAAAGAATTCTTATAACTCAATATAACATAGTCTTTGGATAATATTTTATAACAGTAAGAAATACAGTCAATGAAAATTGACTACAATACTTAAATAGACATTCACCAAATAAGTTATACAAATAGTCAATAAGCACACATAAATACTGCAACTTATTAGTTATTAGGAAAATGCAGTGATAGTAACAATAGGGACAATTTCACAGCTAAGTGTGGCTAAAAAGGTGATAAAATGTTTTGGTATGATTATTGAAAATTCAAAATCATTATATATTTTTGGTGAGAATGTAAAATGGTATGGCTACTGTGAAACATATTTTAACACTTTCTTACATTGTTAAATCTTAGATCTATGCCCCAAAGAAATGAAAATATCTATATACAGAGAGACACTGGTGTAATTCTGCCCTAGAGCATCATAGCACCACTGATGTTTCTGTTGTTTCCCAAGGTAAAAAAAAGAGTCACGTTTTTAGGTCAAGATATGTTATAACTGGTCTACAGCTAGGGAAGTTCAGCCCAGTCATAGAACCAATTGTCCAATTAATTTTCCCAAATAGGAATGTTCCCTCCAAAGATTGACATAAAAGAGCACATATTGTCTGATTCCGTTTCTATGAACTCCCAACAAAAAGCAAATAAGCAGAAAAAGGAAGCCAATTAGGTGTTGCTTGGGGGTGCATGTCAGAATGGAGAGTGATTGCAATAGGACATGGGGATATTATTGTCATTTAATCGAAGAGAGGGAAAGATTCTACAATTATATTGTACTGAAAATCTCAAAGCTTTGTACTTTCTAAATGCCTGTGAATTGTATAGTTAAATGTGGTGAATGTTGTAGTGTTGAAACCAAACCATAGTTTGGTTTCAAACTATGTGAAAGAAAAAGCAAGAAATTAACTCTGTTCATTGTAAAGCAGTCCTAATCTGCATATCTAAATGTATAATTGTCCACTTGCAGTGATTTATTAGCCAAAATCCAAGCCTTCGCAGCCAGTATGTGGCATCAGTAGCGTAGGGTGGGGGTGGGGGATAGCATGGTCATTAGAGAAACATATAGAGCTCAGCTTCATTTACTTCATTAAATCATCAAGTGCTGTCCTGCTACAAATTAGTTTGTTTGCTTTTGTAATTTCCACTTATTAGAGCAAAGAGTATGTCATTAGTGGAAAGAATGATTTATGGTGGAGAGGCAGAGTAATTAATATGCAAAAAGTGTACAGTAAATATTTGGGGCATTCTTGTTATCTCAATCAAGCTGGCAGGAAATAAACCATAATAGTCTTTTAATCAGTCTTGTCCATGACTCTCATCATCACCAAATGATGCACTGTGACAAAAATATCCAAGGATTCACTTTAGAGCCTAATAATGAAGTTTAAGTGTTGCTAAGTAGTTTAAGAGAGATTTTCTATTTTCTAAACTGTGTCATGTCTTATTATGAGAGATCTGACAAACCAGAAAGTTGCTACCCCAGTGAATCTTTTCAAATGATTTTATGAGGAGTGCAAAAGCCTTTGCAATCTGAAATATTTAGCTCAGTAATTTCAAATCTTTTGTATTGTGTGGTAGGGTACAGTGTTAACTTTGGAAAAGGGAGAAATAAACTTTTTTATCTGAAAGCTATTCTACTTATTGATGTTGGATTTAAAACAACTTTATTATCAGCCCATGAGAGTTTAGTTGCCGGGTGTGATGGCTCATGCCTGTAATCCCAGCACTTGGGAGGCAGAGTCAGGAAGATTCTGAGTTTGAGGCTGAGTAGTTCAGAACCAGCCTGAACTATAAAGCGAGACTCTGTCTCAAATAAATAAATAAATAAATAAATAAATAATAAAAATAAAATAAAATTAAGAGAGGGAGAGACAGACAGACAGACAGACAGAGACAGAGAGACAGAGAGAGAGAGACATAGATACACAGAGAGAGAGATTCTAGTTGTGGAGAAGAATTTCCCTAACAGTTTAGGGTGGTTAAATGAGAGAGAGTCTTGTCCTCACTTGAACAGTCAGTATGAAACTCACTTCACTTTTCTTCAAGTCCTGAAATGGGATTCTCTGTCTTATGAACATGGTGTCATGCTACTAAGATGACTGTGCAGGGACAGAAAAGGCGTTCCATGTGCTGCGCTGCTCTGAGATGGAGCTAGGCAGCAATCTGTTTTGAACTGCCATAGAGAAACGAACTTCCATGGCACAGATTACATCTTCTTCCAGATAGGAACTGCATCCAGTAATTGGTAGCTACAAGAGGAAGAAGACCACACCTCCTACCACCATAGGGAAAACCTTGAAAACTGCCCGGAAGTCAGCAGAGTCCCTGGATATATTTTCATCACACTCGGCTTCTGGTTCCATCCCATCTTTCCTGCCTCTTTCCCCTTTCCCTGGAGGGTGTGATCTTCCATCGATATCCTGAGTGCTCATTTCCATTCCTAACCAGCTTCTCCAGAGTCTCAGCCTGCTGTGCACAGCCCACGTGTTATAGCGCGCACATTAATTGTAAAGTTAGTGGCTTTCATAAGTAAATGTTCCTAAGAAATACAGAAGAAAAAAAAAGTGAATGAATTGAGGATACAGCTATACTGCTTTCCATAATGACTGCTGCTATTTACATTTCCATCTCTGGGATGCAAAGGCTTCCTCTCAAACAGGTTCACTTTCATCTTGTTTGATAATTCACCCTTGTTTCATAAGTCCTATTACGAATGATTATATTTTGCTTCAGTTTTTAGTTGTGTTTCCTTGGTGAATGAAAGCTTTTAGTCTTTCTGCAAACATTTTTTTTTGTTATTTTTATTTCTTCTTTTGCAATGTAAGTACTTAGAGCTTTTGTCCATTTTTGTTTTACTTTTTTTGCTGCTGAGTAGGTTATAAATGCGTATGCTTTTAATCTATTTGTATTTGATTATTATATAAGAGAGGTAAGTATCTAATTTATTTTTCCTCATAAGACTAGTTAGTTTTCCCAATAATGCTGATTGAACAGAGCATAATGTTCCCATTATGTAGGCTTAGTATCTTTGTCAAAAATCAGTTGTCTGAAGAGGTATGGATTTATTTCTCAGCTCTCAATTCTTTCTACAGTTCTCTGTGTCTTTTTATACTACTATTATTCTCCTACATTAGTGTAATTTTGTAGTATATTTTGATATCATATACTGTGGTGTTTTCAATTTTGTCCCGTAAATTTGTATTTAAAATATTAAAAATGGAGCTATGACATGAGCTAGCAATCCCATTACTTGATAAATACTGAAAGGAAATAAAACAAGTCTTTTGAAGACATATACAGATATAGTAGCATTATTCACAATAGCCAAGAGGTGAAAACTAGATAAGCAGCCATCAATAGAATATTATACAAAGAAAATACATCACACGGTAAAATGCTACTTAGCCCATGGTGGAACAAATTCCTGTGATCTTTCACCATATTAGTGAATTCTAAGGATGTTATATTCAATGAAATAAGTCAGACACAAAAAGGCAAAAGTCATGTTATCTCATTCATGTTTAAAACCTAAAGAACCTAAGTCTTTTTTTTTTTTTTTTTTTAAGTTTTTTGAGACAGGGTCTCTCTTTGTAGTTCAGGCTAACCCTGAGCTCAGCCTTGAATTTACAGCAGTCCTTCTGCCTCTGCCTCCCTAGTGCTGGGATTACAGGCATGAGCCACCACGCTTAGCATTGTGGTATGTCATTACCTCAGGACCTTGCACTTGGTAGGCAGCCGCTGGAACCTCTGAGACCGAAGAATATAGGTATTCCAGAGGTATATAACAGATTAGTGTTTTCCAAAATCTAAGTGACTATGAAGGAGAAAAGATAGAGAAATGCTCTCCAAAAACATATATTAAGAAATATAGGAACAATAAATTGAAAACTTACATGATGAGTGTAGTCATTGATAATAAACTGTATTCTAAAATTGCAAGAGTTGGTGTCCATTCTCATTACAAAAATTATAATATGAATTAACCTATGTATTAGTTGAATTTTAACATTCCACAACTCATATATACTGCAAAACAATGCTGGAAATAATAAATGTATATCATTTTATCTTCCAGTTTAAGAGTTTTTTAAAAATGTAAGAGGAAAAGCCAGTTGCTATGGTGTAGCAGAGTGAGTTTTACCAAGTTGATAACTCACTATTCAAACGTATCCAGAAGGACAAGCCATAGATGTCTGTGGTTCTGATTTCCAATGCTGTATTCCTTGAGTTTGCCTGCATCCCTGCTTTGATCCATTGTTCAGTAGTTTATGAACATTTAGGTTTCTTCCAATGCTGGCTATTGGGAATCATGCCACAGAAAGTATAATTTGACTGTCTGTTTGAACATTTCGAGGTTTTTCTCTGGATACCTTTTCATTTCCAGGGAATTGCTGAACCATAGCAAGGAATATTTTTACCTTTATCAATGTCACCATTTTAAGGGTGGTTCAGCCATTTCAATTTCCATATCTAGTATATGAGTATATTATATTATACTAGTATATTATATATATATCTAGTATATACTAGTATATACTAGTATATAGTATATTATATATATATATCTAGTATATACTAGTATATACTAGTATATACTAGTATATACTAGTATATTATATATATATATAGTATATGTTTCCATGTGTTTAAAACCAATGCATATATTCTAGTTTTTTCATTTCAGTCTTTTTAGTAGAAGTGTAATAGTATTGCATTATAATTTTGATTTGCATTGTACAAACAACCATGAAGCTGAGCATCATTAAATACATTAATTAGCTATTAGAGCTCTTCGTTTGTAAAATGTTTATGCAAAGTTTATTAATTGCTTTTAAATTATGTTATTGGATTTTTTCTGGCGGATTTTAAAGTTTTATGTACCCTTAAGTCATTATGAATATGTTTATGAAATGTTTCCTCATGCTGTGGTTTGAATTTTTCCTCAGTAATACTGACTTCTAATGAGCAAAGTTCTTAACTTTGACATAATTCAATTATATTTCCCCTAATATGATTATAGTGTTGTGTTCCACATAAGAAAATTTTGCTATTTGAAGGGTGCAAAACTGTTTTCTTGAAAAATATTTAGTATCATTTACTTTTAACATGTCAATTAACATGAATATGGCTCCACTGGTTTGTAAGTTTGTGTGTATAAAGTCGAGAAAATGTTTAGTTTTACTAATGTTATGGTTGGTTCAATTGAAAAATAGTGTTTGTTTCTTAGCTCTTCATTCTATTTTATTAATTTGTTTACTCTTGGTCTCATACCCACACTATAGTAAATGCTAGTTTTAAAATTAGCATGATATTATGTCAGTAATGTAGATATTTCATTCTTTAAGAGATCTTGAATACTTTAGTATTTTTTCATTTCCAGGTCTCTTTTAGATTCAGCTTGTCTGTCTTCATAAAAATTACAGACCAACAAGCAAGCAGAAACCCACATTGCTTAAATCTTTATTAGAATATTGAATCCCTTGATCAATTTGTGGACAACAGATTTATTTAAAATATCAATTATTCTAGCCTATAAGTAAAGGAATATAATATAATTCATTTAGATATTTTAAAAATTCTTCAAATATATTAGCAATATTTTTATATTCAGTATTTGAGGTGTACAGCTTTTTTTTGGCTATTTTAAATATATACCTTTGTTCTTGGTGTACTTGTGATATTTTTTTTTCTATTGACAATGTGGCATCTGATAAATTTTCCTTAATAAGTTTGAAGTTTTCTTCTTTTTTCAGTTTTGGAAATCTTTTCAGAAAACTTTGCATGGTAGGCAGGGGGACAAGGTCATCTCCTTTTATTTAGAAACAGCTTCTTGGTAATTTTCCAAGGCTGAGCTTGAATTTCTGATTTGTTGATCCAGCCTCCCAAGTAGCTGGAATTACAGATGTGTACTCCTTCTAGGCATGATCCCTCCCAGCTTTATTTAGATGATGTTCATGTGTAATTTTATACATACACATTTTTACTGTGTTCAAGGTGATTTTGATATATGTAGAAAGTGTAAAATGATTATTACCATTGAGATAATGAATATATCTTTTACTGAACAACTATTTTTTTTCTGTGTGTGGTGAGATTTAATATAAAGTTAATTTTAATTCATATATATGTATATTTTCATTTGTAAAATATGCTTCCTTATATATTTCCTTTTCGTGAGTAAGAGAAAACCTTTCATTAAGGTGGTGACCCCCACTACTCAATACATAATGGCTATTGATATTTTACATACATTTCATGGAAATATTTATAAGGTATAGAGTGCGTTGTGAATGGAGAAAAAAATACATGTAGGGAAATGATAATCAGACACATTAAATATTTCTCTCTCTTTCAATCTGTCTTCTAAAATGTGGCCCAAAAGCAAACAGAAGATCCAGGCAGGAAGAAAGAAAGTTTTTAATTAAGTAGTTAAAATTTTCAAGGGTAGTAAGAGATGTAGCATTTCAAATAAACAGCTCAGCATGGTAAGTGAAAAAACATATGGTAACTGGGGACTTACAGAACATTATTACAGCCAAATTCAGTCACTGATCTTCCTGCCACATCTTTTCCAGACATCCTGATTACAACTGAATCTGTTACACAGTATGATGCCACATGGAGCACTCTCTTTGGCACTGCATCTTCTTTGCTATCACAGTGCCACCTGAGAACTAAGACCAATTAACATTCATTTGACAAATCATCCAGTACATGCTGGCACTGTTTCCTCAAGGGACTTTGTCTTTTGACACAATTTAGTGGCATGCTTGCCACATAAAACTTCCTGAGACTATGTGAGCAGATTTATCATGTT
>PVIR01028192.1:0-22170 GCA_004026965.1 Petromus typicus
GACACCACCGCCCAGAAAACCTTCCCTCAGCGGCAGGCACTGGACACGTGACATTCAGGCCCCGCTACCGAGCACCTCAGATTACAGGGCTTTAAACCCCGGTGCACGGGACCCCCTGGCCCACAGTGCTCAGGGAGGAACGTGGCCAAAACTGTCCCACTGAAACCACGAGAACACACTAGAGGAGACAGCCTTGGGGCATGTTCCCACGCCTGGTGACCCTGGCCACACAGTCAGCCTTTCAGCGTTGAGATGTGGCGTCTGTGGGAAGCAGGAAGTGATCACACTGGGTTTACAGGGCCCTCATGAGACGAGGATGGAGCATCACTGGCCTGGCTCGGTTCCTGCAGAAAGGACGCCGTCTCCAGCTTCAGGGCTGCCAAACAGGGGTCAATTTGCACAATCGCTTACTGGGATGAAATACATGCTGATCTAGTATCATGTTTTCATCTGTTACCTCCTCCCACAGAACCAAGTAGCCATCGCTCTTGCAATAGACAGAACTGCTCCTTAGAACCGTTTCACACAGGTGTTGAGTGCTGTGGGAGGTTAACTGAGGGAGCCTGAGACAGGAGAATCACAAGTTCCAGCCTAGCCTGAACAACTCTGCAAGACTGCCTCAAAAGTAGAAAAGGGCTGGAGAGGTAGCTTAGTGTGAAGGTCTAGGGTTCAAAAATACATAAATAAAAGGTAGAGGTCAGCACTGCTCGGATCTCTGACCTTATATTATCTCCCTGGAATTTCTGGACCCTGCCTTAAAAAGTGGGTTTAGACAGAGCTGAGGCTCCTGCCATCATCATGCAGGCATCACGGAGCCCAGACCAGACCAGGCACGCGGCAGTGCATGACAGAGATGCCCCTGGGCTCCCACAGCTGCAGTCAGGCGGCAGCGGAGCACACGCCGAGGGCTGCACTACCACCAACCCCCCTGCACCCGGGCTACCAGGGCAGCCTGAGCTCGGAACACACAGTGCCCTTAATCACCCCTAGATTTCACATTTTGGTGAGTTATTAATTCCTAAGGCAAAGCATGAATAAAATGGTCTAAACATTATTGCAATAGCACTGAAATAATCTGAAGCAGCTAAAACTGGAACCTCGTTATCATTAAGAAGACAACTCTGGGGCCAGGGATTTAGCTCAGTGGTTCTGGCGCCTGTCTTGCAAACGCAAGGACCCGGATTCGAACCCCGGTAACCACATACAATACTGGGCGTGGAGACTGACGCCCAGCAGCAACCAGTACCACATACCACAGTCCCGGGCGTGGTGGCTCACGCCTGTAAGCCCAGCACTCGGGAGGCAGAGGCAGGAGGATTGCTGTGATGTGAGTTGGAGGCTGAGCCAGCCTGAACTACAAAGTGAGACCCTGTCTCAAAAAACCTAAAAAAAATAAATAAAATTTAAAAAAAGAAGACAACCCTGTTCCAGGTCACAGCACTCGCTATAGTTCACATGGAACTGTAGGTCCACGTGATCACTGCCCGGGAGTCAGACCCCCGCATCTGTTACCATCACATGCAAGTGTTGGAACTGCAGCTGGCTCAGAGGGGAGCGTGAAAACTTACAGATCCTGGCACTTTTCAAGGCAGGATCCAGAAATTCCAGGGAGACGATATAAGGTCAGAGATCCAAGTAGTGCTGACTACACTTTTACTAAGTTGATGTTTCCTTTTTCAAAAACTTTAAGCCATTTTAAAATTCAACGTATTAGTGTGAGAGCAGATTCCATCTGCTGGAAAGATGCTATTTGGAGCCAAGGTACGGACGGGTAATTTCACAGCCCTACACACGAGCACTGGCTGATGCCCACCTGGCCGTGACAGCACAAGACCAAGACAGACGGGGTAACGTGGGGCCTCCGTAGTTGTCTGCGCCTGACTGTGGCTCGGGATTATTTCATCCAACAGACGTTTGGTCAACACACTGCCATGCTGATTACCCTCAGCCTGGAGCCTCATAGAGTCCGTGTGTTACAGTACCTGCTGTTGCTGCTCAGTGGTTCTGACTTATTTGGCATGAGAATCAAAGTCATTGTGCAGAGGATCTGTGGAGCACCCGTGGTGTCAGGCGGTTCACTTGGTGAGATGAGAGACTGAGCTTCTGGCTTTCTTCCCCGGCCAGTTGCCCATCACTTCCTCTCCCAAGAGCCCCTTATGTGAATGAGCTATTGTTCAATCCCAGAAAATTATTTCTAACAATGAGACATTTGCATAGATCGGCACACGTCACTTATTAGCACGTGGTGAGGGACAGCGCGACTGCACTGAGAGCGGCCATCAATGAACTAGAGAGGCCTCTCGTCCCAGCTCCGAGTTCTCTGGTCTGCCAGCATTCCCGCAGCAGTACGCGTCACATGCTGGAGTTGACAATCCCGCAACAGGAAGCAAGGCCCGGGAAGGGCCGCGGGCGGACTGCACGCTTCCCACACAGACAGCGCACCGAGCTCTCGGGTTCACTGGTGGTCCCCACACAGTTACCGAGGTGTGCGAGCCTCGCAGTTGCCACTGACCCCTGCAGCATGGAGGAACTGATCCCCAGAAGCCACAGCACCCACTGAGCCACGGAGAAGGCGGATGGGATGCGGCCAGGCCTGGGGTTCCCAAGCTCTGCGGTCCTGAGCGGCAGGTGCCGGGCCGCGCCGCCCTTACTCGGCCTCCCGCCCCCGCACGCACACAATCAGCACCAGCACACAGAGCCCTCGGCCGCACCGGCCTGCAGGGCACAGAGCACGTGCTCAGTAAGGGGTGTTGGGCAGAACAGCCCGGGGAGGGCCAGGAAATGTGTGAACTTTCTTTGCTTACTGCTTTCTCTACCTTCATACCAGCATCTCTCTAAATAAGCTGTGAATAATGGGCTGGGAGAGATGACAGCAGTGAGCAAGTCCACTGTAAAATAATGACATCAGTTCTGAAACATTCAAACGATTTTAAAACTCTGCGCATGAAACCCAGGTGGTTCTTGGGGCGAGGCTGAGGGGTGAGCCTGCCACGGGGCCTGGAGGATGAGGCAGCTGTGGGCAGCCAGGAGGCTGAGATCCACGTGTGTGTGTGTATGTGTGTGTGTGCGTTCGCGCGCGCTTGCATGCGTGTGCGCCCACAATGGGCAGCCTGGAAAGGTTTGGACATGCGCCTCGGTTCCAACATCTATGTTTCTAACATCAACCTGTAATGAAAATAAAGCTGCCTCTGGGAAAGTAGTGCTGTCCAAGTAGGTGGCACTTCTTCCTTTGGCACCATGGATATGCAGAAATACATAGCAGAATAATCATTCCCAACTGTACCCACACCAGGGTTTCAGAGGTGAGTGTGGGGTCGGCAGACGGAGACAGAGAGCCACGGACTGACTGACAAACCCACCTGTTTTCCAGGAGCACATGAGTCGAGAGGATGCCCGGGGCCTGACGCCCAGGCAGTGCGCTGCCCTGGAGGAGGTGCTGACCACGGTCAAGGTGAGGTCCCGCTGCTTGCGGAATGCTCCGGGCCGGGCTGGGGACAGCTTCCTCCCAGGGGTCGTCCACCCACTTCCCGGCGCTGAGCCGTGCCCTTCACTCCGAAAAGGCACATGGCAGGTCTGTTGAGACCCAGGTCCCAAAGATGGACATTGTCCCTCTACCTGGTCAAACTGATGGCTCACGGAGGTCTTCGGGCACAGAGTCTGCTCTTCCATTTCCATGCTTGTTGAAAAGAGTTTTAAAATAGTGGCTTTCTGCTCTCAGTAACACAATAGATTGGTTTTACTTTCTATTGAAAAATCAAAGGCCTTGTGTTTAGAGCCCTGAGTTCTCGGAGCCAAACGTTGACCAAGAGCTTAAGAACATGTGAGCTGTGTGGTAACAACCACAGGCAGAGCCTAGAGCTCCGATGCCGTGATCCTGTTGTCCACAGACAAGCGGCTCAGTTTTGCACGTGAGGTTTTCTCTGCCGTGTGGGGTGAGTCCTGGGGCAGTAGAGACCTGTCAGGGACAGGGCTGCTGGACAGTGAAGGTGGTCCACGTGAGGGGCAGACAGCTCCACCTGGGAAGGGCTGTCACTGCAGACCATGCTTCGCGGTGCAGCACTATCTGTGGGACTGCTGTCCTCTGCAGTCTCAGGACTGAAACTGAAGGAGAAGCGAAGTCCCCAGGAGTCCAGGCAGGGGCAGGGCAGACAGAAAATGCAGACGGCGCCAGCAGATTCTCTGTCTCAAAATATGGTGAGTGGGCAAAATAATTCTGAGTGAAAATGGAAGACAAAAATACAGAGAAAACTAGAAATCAATGCTTTCTGAAAATTATTTTGAAATATATGCATAAGATTGGTCTCACGTTTGCAGTCATAGTAACACCTATGTCTTGCAAAGCACAGTAGAAAAACATGTTCTCTGAGGAGGAAACTAAAGTGAAAGCTTTGTAAGCTGGACTCAGCCCATAAACGGATTTTGCAAGGTTGATGTGTGATTTTGCGAGGGCGAGGGGATGCGCTCTGTGCAGCCTGGTCTAGCCGGGCGTCTCTGAGGACGCCTGGCAGATCCAGGCCCACTGCCCAGGTGGCCCCCAGCCCTGAGGTGGACCTAACTACAGGTGAGGGCCTGGGGTCTGTGTCTCAGCCGCTCAGCACCTGCTCGGCCATCTGGAGACGCTCAAATCCCTCCCGACCACCGAACTCCCGCCTCGTTCAAGAGCCAGTCGAGGTGCAGTCGGTGAGTGCCCGCCACAGCCCTGTCTTCCAGACTGGGGGCTCACTGGTCCTCCTGAGCCCCTGATCGGCCCAGGCCATCAGCCCTCCTTTCCAGGCTGCCGTTTCTGTCTCGGGGCGCCCTGTTACGACAGCCGGTCTGCTCAGGACTCTCTTGATGCCAGGGTCTGTCCATCGGCCAGGTCTGTCATCTGATGTCTGCATTTTGCAGCCCTGGCAACACCCTGGAAAGCCCAGGTTCCCTTGAACTTGTGCACCTCGAGATCCGCTGTCAGCCTATCCCGCCATGTGGGAACTCAGCGTTTAATGGTCAGAAAAGCAGGCCCCTCCCGACAGACGCTCTGAAGCCAAAGCCACAAGCTAATTCTGCTGTAGCTCAGTTAACTGAGAAAGCTGGACAGGACAAAGAGACATAGAGGGAGAGAGAGCTCCGGAGTTTGGAGAACAGACCCCAGCACCGTGGGCTCATAGGTTGTTCCCAGGTCTGCACCCTCTCGCCGGGGGCACTTCTTCCAACAGAAATGAGATCTGCTCCCAGAAGTCACTACCCTGGATTGAACATAAATCCAAAGGCTGAAGACAATTAACTTGAACAATACGCAGGTCACTTCATGGTGAAGTCTGAAATACACAGAATAGTACTAGCTGCCGCCAGTTCCCCGGACCTCTCAGGTGGACTTGAATTCTTCAAGGTTTGGTATAGACCTATGTGAGGTCGGGAACAGCCACGCTGAGCGTTCTCTACAAATAATGAACAAGTTGCTCCCAGCCTCTAGAAATCTGTATCTCTTAGTATAAAGAAACTTAAACTAAACTCGAAACCAAATACAGCTGTGGAAGTTCCTTTCCCTCCTATTCCGCTGTAGATAGCACCGTTTCTTATTCACAAGATCCTGGGCAAATGGCTGAAGGTGACTTTGAGCCACATCTTATGCGTCTGAATTTCTGAGCCTGCCTGAGGTCTGGCCCTTCCTGCTGTCTGTTATCCAACTTCAGTGACTGCCTCTCAGCATCTTTTGAAAATTGTCGCAAGTAGACATTTTGCATTATTTAAAATTCAGCTCATAAGCAAAACACAGCAACAACCTCATTTGCAGTATTGCAACTGAAAACTCACCTGCCAGCTTTCTGCACCAGAAAGAGTGTGTCAGACAGGGCGTCTGGCCTCAGACCGCAGCAGAGACATGCACAATCCACACCCTGGTGGGTGGCAGGTGACGTCTGAGGGATGCGGGACAGTGCTGCCTTCCGTTGTGTCTGGGTGACTCTGATGACTTCGAGGAAGAAGAGAGAAAGGTGCCCTAGGGCTCGGCAGGAAGTGACCTGGGGCTCGGCAGGAAGTGACCTGTGGGACGGGACCTCCTGCGTCCAGGGGAGGAGCGGCTCGCACCTGGCTGCCCTGACCCGGAGCGAGGGCCATCCACAAGAGCCAAGCCACTGAGGCTGGACACTGGCGAAGACAGCCTGGTGTGTCAGCAAAGGGAAGCCCTGAGACTGCCCCGTCTGACGTACAGAGCAGGGTGTCAGGGAAGAGTTATAAGACTGCAGAGAATTTTCTTTGAACTATGGAAAGGATGGCTTGCTAAGCATGCATATGGTATTTATCCTGTTTTTTCCTTAGCAGACTCTCATCATCTTGAAAATCACAGCTAGAGCTAAAATATTTTATTCTGCCATTTCATGAAAAACAGAAGAAACAGGAGCAAAAATTCACTATTTTTCAAGATAAAGAAAATTATACTTTATAACAGCTTTTTCCAGTTCCCATCTGGATAGTAGAAGTTGGGTGATGGGGGATGGCTTTAGGGTGTCAGGAGAGGGTATGGATACACGTGGGCCGTGGGAGTGGAGGGCAGAGCCGTGTGGCCGGGTTACAGCGTCACCCCCGGCCTAGGGAGAGAAGGCTCAGGGAGCCCTCGCGTGCAGGACCGAGCAGCCCTCCCGCACAGAGACTCCATCCCCTGTGGACTGGCCCTCTCCAGGACCCTGTCCCTCCACCCTCCCCTCAGTGACCAGCATGGACATGAGGATCACTCTGAGCACAGGCCGCGCCCTCTCTCTGCTGGTTTGTACCAGTCGACACTGGGCCTCCAAACAGACTGCAGTGCACCAGGAAGCTGGAGGAAACAGGTCTGGCCTGTTTTCCTGGCCTAGCCAGGAAAAATAGGCATTTCCGCACGGCGTCATTTCTGCACGTACAGATCTGTTCACCTTTCACAGGGCCTCCACCACCGGCTAAAAGGAGGTCAGCGGAATGTCGAGACCCTGGCCTCCACCCAGGCACAAACTCAGACCTAATTCTGTTTTGGCTTTGTGATGAGCCTGAGTCCCAGGTCATGGCTTAGGGGAACATGTGTCCTAGGTCCTAGGTCCTCAGAAGGCTTGAGGAAGAGTAGACAGGGTACACCTTCAGGCTTAACTCTGCTGCCTGTCTCCCACGATGCTTTCTGTCCTCAGAAATCTCCCCGTTTAGGAAATCAGCCACGTTCTTCTTCTCTAGGTTCCCAAAGTCATGCTCCATGGCACCCCAAGTTGTAGACAGATGTCCAGGGGCCACTTAGCAACTGGGTACATTACTGAGGTCAGACAGGCTGCTGCACCGTGTGCTCCTCCGGTAGCTCTTGCTTCAGTTTGCATTTCCGCAGCTGGCGTCCCCGGGGAGAGTCTCTGCCTGGCCTTTCCCCGGGGGCCGAGCCGCAGCGTCTCTCAGACAGCTGCTTCCCACCGGGCGACGCTCACGTCCCCTCCAGAGCTGCACTTTGAAAGAACACTGAGGCTCAGAGTCCTGGAATCTTTTCTTTCTCTGCTTCTCTCTCTGAACACTGAGATGATCTTGATTTTACAGTCCCTTGTTCTATACGAGTGGGGCTGGGGTGACGCGCGCTCATTTCAGTGGGTGGGCCACAGTCACCACTCACATCTTCAGCACCCACCGCTCTGGGGACGACGGGTCCAGGAGCCACATGAGTGGGATTCAGGCTCTGTAGCACTGTGGCCAGGAAGGGTAACGGGTCCTCCAGGGCCGCATAAACACGTTAATCTCAGAGGAAACAGTCCACACTCTGATGCATCTGCCCTGCATTTCCCTCCCCCGTAGGTGTCTGTGCCGTGCATAGGGCAAGCACTGACCTCTCTGGACGATCCTGCTCATTCTCAGTGTGCAGACAGCTTCCCCCGCCCAGGAGTAAACTCTTGAGATTTAGGAGCAGATCAATTTCTGCACCATTGTGAGACTTCAGAATGGGTGTGATGGGGCTGTAGGCACCTGGCCTGGAATTTTAAACTTCATCTGCAAAGCCAGCATCTGTGAAATGCTGAAACCTTAGGTGTGGTTCTCACGCTCTGAGAACAGGAGTGGGGAGCCAGGCAGACAGCTGGCACCTGGACCTCTTGTTCTGGGAGCTGCTGACCGGATGACTTCCTGTCCCGGTGTGGCGGCTGAAGCTGGCCTGAGGGGAATCTTGTGTCTTGAGAACTGAATTAACGATGATGACAGCCCGGATGCAGGCTGAGCACTGGACGAGTGCTTCGTGCCTTGGCTTTGGACCTTCCTTGATCGTGGCTTGTTTTTTTGAGCTTTGCTGTTTCGGTACAAAGCCCATCCCCCGACACTGCTTATGTGACTTTTTCTTTTCAGCAATACTTCCACGCAGGAGGAAATGGCCTGAAGAAGAGCTTCTTGGAGAAGAGCCCAGACCTTCAGTCCCTGCGATACGCACTCAGTCTTTACACCCAGACGACGGACACTCTGATAAAGAAATTCATAGACACACAGACGTCTCAGAGTAAGTGACACTGCTGAGCAGGGGCCAGGTAAGCCGCACACCATGGGATTATGTCCAAGCCAGGATTATGGTAAATAGTATTGATGTTCTGGGTAGAACAGACTAGCACCTCATTGAGGCTTGTGGCTAAAAGAGCACCAGCTGGCTGCGCAGGCACACGCTTGCGGCGGCCGCACTCTGGGACAGTCCAGCCTGGGCAGCTGAGTGACTTGGCCAAATTGTATCTCAAAACAAATAATCAAAAGTGCTGGAGGCGGAGCTCAGCTCTCGTGGAGCAGTGCACTCCGCACTTCTGCCCAGCTCTCCTGCCACGGGAGGGCTCAGCAGAACAGGCTGGCGCAGAGGCAGAGCTTTGCCCAGGGAACATCTGTAGCTCCTGGAGAGACTGGTGTCTGGAGTGATGGATCGCTGCGGGGAGGTCTCGGCGGGGCCCCGCGTGCCCCCCGACATCCTGTGATGCACCCAGCACCCTGGAGCAGCAGCAACAGGAGGCTGAAGCGTGGGAAGTGATGCACGCTCGCCCTGCCCCTGGACAGACCCACGGCTTCAGGGAGGCTGACTGCTCAAAGGTCTCAGTCCCTGGTTGTCTGGCTGCTGGCAGGGACCCCGGATGGAGGGCGCGGTGCAGGACTGCCGTTCTTCCCAGGACGTGGCCCCAACAAGCAGAGGCCAGGGAGCTGCCCGCTGCCCCGTCCCCTCCTCCGAGGCTGCATGTAGCTTAGCACACTCAGCGGTCCCCAGTGGCGAGGGTGGTGCCGCCCCCCTGAACCCAGACAGGCTGAGCATCGAGACACAGCGCCCATGCTGTGCTCAGAGATGGGAGTTGGCGCGAGGAGGCGGGGAGGAAGGGTGTAGCAGGCCGAGTCCTGGGTGGGAGAGGGCAGGAGCGCCCTACACATGCTCTCAACTCCAAAACTGCAACGCGAATGTAACACTATATTTTCATGAAGGAAAAAATGTTTGCTTTGCTTTTAAAATAAGATGTACCAGGTTAGCGTCTATTTTGATTAATAGGTACTATGAAAGGGGTCATAGATCTTTCTGTAACAACAGTTCTAGCTATTATTTTAATATTTATGATTTTTAGACATGTTTGGCTCCATGGTTTAAATTGAATATTTAGCTTGAAAAATTACACCTTTTTTTCATCATTTCCCCAGGATGCATTACTTAAAGCTTTAGAAGCTAGTGCAAAATGATTTCTTGCATCTTGATTACAATATCTATCTAAAGTTTCCCTCACAGTTATTTCATTATACCAGCGGCTGTTTGAATGTTTCATGCAGTAGCAGACAGGGACAAAAGAACGAAACTTGCACAACGTGAGTGCCGCTTTCGGTGGGTAACAGTCTGGAAGGACCTGCGGCACGGTGAACGGCCCAGCTGTCGGAGCCCCATTCCATTCCTTATCTGGGCTTTTATTACAGCCCAAAGACTGGATCACAATGGCTTTGCACAGAAAAGAGACATTTAATGTCTAAGTTAGAACTGTCTCGGAAAGAACAATAAGCTTCTATAGTTAATGACTGAATGAATTACAGTGTATGAATGAGATAATTCTATTCTATGGTCCAGCCTCCTCCCGCCTCTTGTGAGTGAAATCTTCCAGTCCCTGCTCAGCTGACGTCTCTTACAATTCAGATCAGATCATTTGGCCATTGTAATAACTGCACCCTGCAAAAGCGGAATAGGATGCGTTTTAACTCGAGATGGACAGCAGAGAGCTGCTGGCTTGTGTCTCAGGATCGGCGTGCACTGGGACGGTCATTACACCTCTGGGAGTTATGTGGGTTTGCTCAGTCTCGTGTTTATCATTTAGGTGGGAATCGTGCGTGAAGAAGTCAGATACTGGATTAATATATACCAGCAACTTTTAATCCCAGCAGTAAAATTTGAAATTCTCTCAAATGGGAGAGACTTCTGGGATCAACTAACCTGGTGAAAGCTTTAATTATCCATAACTGTGTTCCTCAAAATCCAGAAAATGTACCCAGAGATAGAACAGAAACCATCTTCTAAACAGTTCTTTGTGGAACAGTCTCTTACCAGAACTGGGGAAATTGAGCGTAAGATTTCATTGTCAGAGAACTGGTATTTTAGTGAGGAACTGAGCTTTAGACAGAGGGCCAAGCGACGGGCACCGGGGCGCTGTGGGCAGAGCGCGAGGGCAGGAGCTGGCCCCGCTTGCAAGATGCTCAGAAGTGAGGCTGCTGCGTACAGGGCGCTGGCTGCTCTGGCCACTCTGCTGCGCTCCTGCCCTCTCCGCAGGCTCAGAGGTGTGGGTCTTCAATGCCTCAACCCCTGCCCCAGCTTCCTGGGGGCCCAGGCCCTCGGCACCCGAGGAGCTGCAGGTGAGGCGGGGGCTGCATCCCACGGTCTAGGGCCAGCTGTGTTGAAGCTGCCGTCTTCCCCCAAACTCTGACTCCACCCTGGGCCTCTGCCATGCGCACAGGGCTAGTGGCTCCGCTGCCCTCGCCCTGCGTGCAGTGCTCCCTCCGTGGCCTGGATCGCTGATGGGAGTTTCAGCCCCTGCTCTGGCACCGCCACTGCTGTGCACACATCTGCGCAGTTCCGCTAGGTTCTGCCGTGACAAGCAGAAAAGGTCCCGGGTGAGACACTAGATGAGCCCTTGTCAGAGGAGAGGCCCGTCTGGTCTCTAAGGCGGGGTGGTCAGGAGGTCCATGCTACCCATAGGCAAGTCTTCCGAGACTGGCAGAGCAGCGGCCCGCCGGCTCCCCCTGCTGCGCTGGCCTTGCCACTGGCAGCCTCCTGGAAATGGGAGTCAGGCTGCAGGGGGGGTCTTGGGACACCCACACAGACTCGGGTGCACAGCATGCTGGCACAGGGTGCTGGGGCTGGCACTCGGCTCAGCCAGGGACTCAGTGGCCAAGGGGCCCCAGCCTGCTCACAGTGATGTGTTTGGCCCTGTTTTCTCTGCCGCTTGCCACTCCGAGGCAGACACTGTGGAGGTGAGTGACGGATATACAGCGTCACAGCAAGCGAGCCTAGACATTTCACCAGCGTCGAGGACCTGACTTACCTCTCCCGGCACTGTCTGCGGTTCCCTGCTCCTTCGTCTCTCTCCCTCTCAGGTGGCCCACCGAGGCTGTCCGGTCTCCAGAGCGTGGGCGTCCTGCTCAGAAATGCTCCTGGCGAGAATCCCTCGGGCCACCACCTGAACTCCCCAGAGTGGAGGCGCAGGAAAGGCCGGGGAGGCTGGGGCGGGAACGCCCATGGCAGGCAAAGCCCATGCCGAGGCAGAGGACGTGGCTGTGGGAAGTGGGCTGAGACCAGGGTGGCTGGAGACGAGCTCGGAGCGGGACGAGAGAGTCGCTAAGCCCCTAAGGTGCTCTGGGGTCTCTTTACAGGCCCAGAACAGAGCAGCCATTGCTTTTGTGTGGCAAGTCACAGTGCAGTAGGTCTTTTTCTGACGGCTTATAATCTTCTATATTTTCAAGGTATCCCAAAATGGCCAGGTATTTATTTCTTGTTGAATCATAATTTTCCTTTGCAAGAAGGAAATACTTTGCTATGCAAAGTGAGTAAGTTTCGTGGATTACCACAATGTAATCATTCAGAGCGGTAGATTTTGGAGTCCTTCAGGAGCTGGGTTCTCGTCTGCAGGCTGGAGGCTAGTCACCATTGTCCTCAGAAGCCCAGGAATCTACGTGATCTGTGGGGCGTCTCCTGGGGGAGCCGGCGGTGTGGACACACACATGGCCACACTGCATGGGGCTTCCCTAGTGACAAGAGACTTGCCCAGACAGAAACCTTCTCAGTTCTGGTCGCCGCTGGCCAGGGCTGGGTGGGGCTGCAAGGGAGACAGCATGGCCGTGACTCGAGGCAGAGGCTGCTGCCTCATCCCGCTGCTGTCTGACGAGGTAGGACCTGAGGTTTGGTTGTCCCTGGATGTTCCTCAGGATCCAGTCTGAGGGACACTGTCCACTCCTGCACCAGCTCAGCCAGCTGCCCACGCCCTGCCGACTCCCCCCAGCTGAGGGCGCCCTCGGGCCCTGTGGCCCTGGAGTGGAGCCTGTCTGTGAGAGCGTGTGCTAGGGAGGGAGTGGAACAGGAAGCCCCTCTTCAGATTCAAGACTGAGCCCTGTGGGCCCCAGGTGCCAAAGCCCTCCTCGTGCAGCGCGGACCGGCCTTCAGCCTCGTGGTGACAGCGTGTGTCAGCCTCAGATGGCTAGGGCCCCGGTTTCCACATCTGTAAAGGGAGGCCGTGCTCACTGGCCCTGCAGGTTGACTTCAGGGGGCACTGGCACCGGCAAGGCCTGTCACAGCACCCTCCTCACAGATGTGTCTGTCCACGGCTCTCTCCACACACCCCCAAGCAGCAGGAGTGGCAGGCGCTGGCTGAGCTTGGTGAACCTCAGTGCCACGCCCCCCAAGCAGCACCTCCTGCCAAGGGCACTGGCACAACACCCCAGATGCCTGCGGCCCGGGACCCGCTGTGGACCACGCTGCACACAGCCTCTGAGATGCTACAGAGACCAAGGTGCCCTGTGCCTGAGAGGAGCCTCGAGGGCTCTGGGGACATGTGAGGCCCAAGGGAAGAGCAGGGACAAGCTCTTCCCACGGCTCCACAGCCCACCCACAGCCGCTGCCTGGGGCCAGCCGCCCCTGCGGGCTTCAGCTTGCACTAAGAAGTGTTTACAGTCTCTAGACCATGCCATTCCAAAATCACAGCCACAGAGGATCAGTGAAATTATCCTTTTCCCGCTGGACGCAATGGCGCAAAACTGTAATCCCAACACTTGGGAGGCTGAGGCAGAAAAGTCACTGGGACTCTGAGGCCAGCCTGGGCTACAGAGCAAGACCCTATCTCAGACAAAACTAAACACATCACTGGTGTGGCTTCACCAAGCCCAGTTCCCCAGACGCGATCATTTTCCAAATGAAACTGTGTGTTTATAGCCTCCAGGTAGATCCAGGAAGACCGCACTAAAAATAACAATGGCAGGCAAAACCAGGGGAAAGAAAGGTCTAAGAGCAAGACCAGCGGCGCTTGTGCAAGTTGGACCTCAGCCTCCACCTTCCTCCGCCCCCTCCTCGTATCTCATCTTCCACTTGGGCGGCACTGCTATTGTGCAGAGGCTGGAAGGTCCAGAAATGCGGCTCCTGCCGCCAGTGCTCAGGGTGCCTTCCCTGCAGTGTCTGCTCCACACACGGCTACGTAGGAGACAAGGCCGGCTCTGAGGGCCTGCAACATTTGCTGTCCTGGGTCCATCCATTTCCACCCACAGACCTAGACCTGAGCCGTCCATCGTCCTGCTGGCCAGACTCCAAAATGCTGCCCAAGTCACGTGGCCCTGTCTGTCTTGCTCTAAACCGAGATGGCAGCCAGAGCCTGACCACAGCACACACTCTCGCCGCCATGGCCTTGCCGTGTTCTGCGTCTCTCCTCCTCACTGGCCTCCGCCCATGAGCCCAGCAGAGCCTACCACTCCCTGCCTGGGCCTTGTGGATGTGACTGCTGAGCAAAGTGACCTCAAGATCCAATGAGGAGGCAGCTGAAATTACGTGTCCCTGCGAAGAGTCTGGCTGCTGACTGGCGATGTGTGTTAACAAAGCACACGTTGCACCTGTGCCGGGCACAGACACCTAGCACAGTCGTGGGTAGATCATTGCTGTCCTGCGCTGTGCACCTTTACCTCAACTCCTTGCATTTTCACTTGAAGTCGCTTAATTCCCCGGTTTATAAACATCTCAAATTTTCTTTCTTCAAAAAGACAGCACCTGCTATGCACGCAAAGCATCAATGTGGAGCCAAACAGCACGGCACGTCGGCGGACACGTGTCCTGCGTCACTGGTGGGGAGAGAGGAGGGCGCCACGAACAGAGCCCAGGGCAGACAATGTGGGATGGGAAAGAAGTCAGCCTTGCTTTCCTTCTGGAGCAACGCCGTGCGGAAAGTGGCAGAGAAACGTCACCGTCTAAGCATAGACATGGGATGGGGCATTGTGGCTCGCAGTGTGGCCCAGTGTCCCCTGAACAGCCCGCACCCCGGACACGTGCTGGGCCCACCCACGTCCCATCAGCACACGTGGCTTCTGCAGGTGAGCAGAGCGTCCTCCAGGTGACACATGTGACATGCCAGGCCACAGGGATGCTGAGTGCAGAACTGGGCTCAGATGCAAACCCTTCAGCTACAGGCTCAGGCTGCTTTTGACTAACCAAAGACATTTTTCTGAACATCCGAGTAAAACGCACCTCGGTCTGCCGCCCTCGCTCTTTGGCAGCAGCCCGTGCAGGGCATCAGAGCGAGCAGGGGAGCCAAACCTAGCGGGATCCCACTGTCACTCCCAAAGCGACGGACCCGCGGGACCAGACACAGCTCTGCCCAGCTTCTGTGTGACCAACACTATAGTGTGTGTCATGGGAGAAGACGGGAGATACGATCAAAACAAATCTCTTCTCGCCCAGACAAAGGTAGAACAGAAAAACTTTAATTATTGAATCAGCCTCAAGCCAGATGGGACGTGTGTCCCAGGTGATTGCCCAGCGGCCCCAGAGACAGTCCACCCAGCTCCCATGTAACGGCCAGGCGTGCTGGCCCTGCTACTCCACACTGGCACCAGGCCATCTCAAGTCCACATGGGAAACAGGTGACATCTGTTGACAGCAGGCTGGAGCCACACAAGCATGAACTCTGGCCTTCACAGGAAGTTGGTCTCGTGACTAATGGGAGCCTGGCTGCAGACAGAACCTGAGGATCGAGGATCAGAGGTGGCCCTCCTGAGAGCCCTGGGCCATAAGCGACTGGAGCGATCTCAGAGTTGGGGAAGGAGCTGTGAACTTCCCATAGTGCACATCCTCTGGCTCGTCGGGTGTTAGCCCTGCCCTCACACCGGCAGGTGTGACAGTCCTGTCCTCACACCGGCAGGTGTGACAGCTGCTGGCCAGGACAGGCGGCTTTGACCACATCCTGAGGCTGGAAGCTCCGGCCGAGGCCTGGGTCGGGTGAGGTGAACCCCTTCTCCCTGCCCTGCACGAGCTCCTCCGAGGTCCCTCCCCCTCGAGGACACTGGCCCTGTCCAAGACCTAGACATCACTGGTGTGGCTTCACCAAGCCCAGTTCCCCAGACGCGATCACCTGGGGTCAGGGCTTCACCTGTGAACCCAGCACTAGGCAAAGGGACAGACTTTAGTCCATAACAGGTAAGCTGCTGAGTTTAGTTTTGTTTTTATTCCCAACACATTACACACATCTTGAGCTCAGGGAGACGTCTCGGGATGTGTGTGTTGCGTAATGATGAATCAGAGATCAGCAGGTCTCTCACCTTACTGTGTGCATCTTGTGTGGGGACACCCTTTCAGCCATTTTTAAATGTGCTATCATTTCTAGAAGCCACAGCAGCCACGGGGCCCAGGATATCTCAGAGTGTGCGTTGCTACGAATGGTAACTACCCCTGACCACTCACCTCCCCTCCCCGCACCCCTCAGCCACTGGTCACCACTGTTCTTGTGACTGCCATGCTGTCATCTGTTTTAGATTTCAGAGAAAGGAGCTCACGGGCGTGGCTTTACTGTGCCCAGTACAAGGCACTTATGGGATGCCCCTAGCGCACCCTGTGGCCGTGAAGAGCTGCCTAGGATCCCACTGGCTCCCGGGGCCACGTATTCTCACCTAGCCCTACTAGTGGACACTCGTCTGACCCGTGCTTGGCCACAGTGGTGCCGCCATGACACAGATGTCACGTAGAGGCCTGGCTTTCTCTCCGGGGGACCCACAGGCAGTGGGCTGCCGGCCACATGGGCGGTCTGCCCTCTGTCCAGAACTGTGTCATGCGAGGCCTCTTTTCCCCACAGCCTCGGCCGCTTGCTGGGCCAGGCGAGCAAGACATCGGTGTGGTTCAGAATGGCATTCTGCACTGGTCAGTGAGCTGGGAACTGCCTCACGGAGCTTCGGCACTTGGGTTCTCCCTGCAAGACATGCTCATCTCTCTGCCCACTTATTTTTTTTTTTTTTTTTTTTTTTTTGAGACAGGGTCTCGCTTTGTGGTTCAGGCTGACCCTGAGCTCAGCCTCCAACTCACATCACAGCAATCCTCCTGCCTCTGCCTCCCGAGTGCTGGGATTACAGGCGTGAGCCACCTCACCCAGCACCGTGGTGTGTGGTACTGGTTGCTGCTGGGGTGAGTCTCCACGCCCAGTATTGTTATGTGGTTACCGGGGATCAAACCCGGGTCCTTGTGCTTGCAAGACAGGCGCCGGAACCACTGAGCTAACTCCCCGGCCCTTTCTGCCCATTTTTTGAGTCATCTGAGTTCTTCGTGCATTCTGAATGTGGACAGTTTTCAGACATTTCTCCGTTCTGCAGGCCACGGCGCTTTTGGCTTGATGGAATCCAGTGTGGGTTTGCCCTTATGGCTTGTGCTCCCCAAGTCCACCCCACCCAATGCCCAGAGCTTTCCGTCTCCTTGCCACAGTTCAGTTTCAGGCCTCACATTTAACTTGATCCACTTGAGTTGATTGTGACGCGCAGTGAGTCTTCCTGCAGGAACAGCCGGTCCCCAGCACCCCGGCTGAGGTGCTGCCCTCCTGCTGTGTCCAGGTGCCTGTGTGACCCGCCTGGGATGGGTGGGGGTTCCAGGGCTGACACCGCTCTGCTCTGCTGGCCTGGACGCCAGTTTGGGGGAGTCCTACACAATGTATTTAAAAGTCTGCTGAGTGTGACGCGGCCAGCGTTCTGTCTGGCTATTTGAGGGAGTTTATGGTTATCTACACACTTTTCCGTTGTTCCCCTTTTCTACTTCTGTGTGGTGTCCCTGGGTTCTAGTGGAGATGGCACTGGCTCTGCAGGTCACTTGGGAGAGTGTGGCAACAGCACAGTGACCATCCAATGTCCTTCAGGCACTTATGTGTTCATTTCCTTTCAATGTAGGGTCTTTACCTCCTATGTCTGCTCATGATATTTGTGGGTGCTTTTTTGATAGCTGTAAAGAGTGGTATTGTTTTCCTGACTTCTTTGCAGATAGTTCAGTACTAATATACAAGAATGCAACAGACTTTTGTGTTGTTCTCAAATCCTGTCACTTGTTTAAATGCACTCATTAGATCCCACAGTTCTGGGGAGTCTACAGAAGCTGAAAACGTGTCATGTGCTAACAATGATGACTGACTGCCTCCTTCAGAATGTGGATGCTTTTTAGCTCTGGCTGGTACTTCCAGCACTATCTTGGAGCAGCAAAAATTGGGCACCATTATCTTGCTTCAGATCTTACGGGAAAATCTTTGACGTTTCCAGATTCGGTATAGTGCCAACTGGGTTTCTCACAGGTGGCCTTTACCATGCTGAGCTAACTCCTTCCATACCTAGAGTGTTACCATGACAGGTACTGGATTTTGTCAAGTGCTTTTTAAGAATTTATAAAAATTATCGTATGTCTTTTTATTAATGTGGTGCGTCTATTGATGTATGTTGAACCATCCTTGCCCTCCTGAATGAATCCCACATGAGTACCACAGATGACTTTTTGTGTTAATGGATTTGACCATTAATTTTTGCTCATTGGTGATGCTAATCTGTAGCTTTCCCTTTTGTGGTGTCTTTGGTTTTGGCCTCATGATGCTGGTGGCTGTTCTGGTATGTTTGGAAGTGTCCCTGTGTGGGTGTCTTGGTGATCCTCCCACAGACCGCATATGGATCACTGACACCCGAGGACTCTGACATTTATCAGTGGTTTTCCAGTTTTTTACAGAACCTTTCTCCAGTCACTTTGTAATTGGATAGATTTCTGTATTGTTGAGCATAACTTCTCCTGTCTCTCTCTCTCTCTCTCTCTCTCTCCTCCCCTCTCTCTCTCTCTCATGTACGTATCTGCTGACACTTCTTCCTATGTAGGTTCAAAATCTGAAGACTCTTATAGTCTGAATAGACTGTATTTAAGTGGATAGCAGTCTAACTTTGGTCTAGAGCAGTGACAGTGAGCCTCTCACAGCCTTCAGTGATATCCAGTGATATCCCCTGGGCTAGACCTTCCCCTCCTCCTGGTGTATCCTTGCCTTACCTGACCTCTTTTTTTATTGTTTGCTCCATAACAACTTACTGTGACCTTCCTGGCCGTGACTGGCATTTCCACTTCTGAGAGTCGCTGGCTCAGGTAATGGGTGTGTCTTCTGTCAGGAAGACAAATCATAAACACATGCTCACACTCATGCAGTCATTTATCAGTACCCATCAGTAAGGCGTGGTGATGAATCGGTGGCCGTCCCGCTGCTCGTCCCAGGGCGCAGACAGTGTTCCTGGGATCTGTGAAGACCCTGCAAAGATGGCGGTGTGGAAGCAGAATCCCGGAGCCGTTCAGTGGTGCGACTCAGTGGGACAAGCTGTGGAGGTCACCAGTCAGCAATAATCAATGCCTCACTCGTTCGCTGAGCATTCCACTGTCTAGTCATTTAGTGGCAGTGTGACAGAAACCACCCAGGTGATGGCTTCCTTCCAGCAATCACTAACCACCCCACCCTGCAGACTATTGGCCGGACTCAGACTTAGACCTGTTCACACCATCATGTCATGACTTCGTTTCTTGCACGTGTTCAGAGCGTGTGGTTTCCTGTGCTGTGAGGAGCTGGGACATGTGCACAGTATGTCTCCAGTCTTCTGGCTTTCGGCCTCATTCCTATTTCAGAGGCGCCATTTCATTGTCATCTTGATACATTTATTCAGTGAAATGGCAGAGTTCTCCCATCAGCAGAGCTCAGAAACCTCACAGGCCCTTCCACGGCCTGAAGCTTCCTGTGTGCTCAGACTCTGAGGACAGAGCTGTCCACTCTCTGCCCTGCGCAGCAGCCTGGGTGTGGCCACACCTCAGAGGGAGGTCGTGCGGTGTGTCCCACAATACTGTTAATAGGTCGCAGCTAACCAGGGGTGTGGACGGACCTGGCCTCTGCCCCCTCCTCCCTCTGCAGCCTGTGCCTGGGACAAGTTTGTCACTGGAGCCTAACGCAGCCCAGTCCCCACTGTGAGCTGTTCAGTCCTGAATGGGTAGCAGGGAGAGGGCAGAGGCAACAGGAGGCAGGAGCCAGTGAGGATGCGCCCCTCCCCACTGCCTCCTCTCATTACAAATGGCGAGCGCTCGAGCCAGTGAGGAGACAGCGCCATTAAGGTAATACATACAGAGCATACTAATACATTTTTATTCACACACCTTTACATATACACAAGATGTAGTAACATCTTCACGTAAAATGTGAACAGGGGACAAACTCAGGCCTTCCCACGATACTGCGCTGATGGCCACGTTTGTGCTCAGGTGGGAAAGAGCTGCGGTCGCGTTCATCACCAGGGTCAGTTTGCAAACAGAAACCGAATTCTGGCAAATACTTCCATTGGCAAGCCAAAGCCTTTGTGAACTGAGGCACCGCTGCCTATGCGCAATGCTCTAAGGAGACCAGCTGGACTGACTGATGAGTAATCTAGCCCTTCTTTAAGAAAAAAAGGTAGCAGAGCTGACCACATTCAGAACCGAGTGGGATCAGTGCTGACATCGCCCTGGGGGGCACTGCGGGCGCCGGCACACGGGCCTGGCTGTGCTTGTGCTGGTCAGGCAGAGGCCCCGGCTCACGGAGGCCCCTTCTGGGTAGGTGTCCAGCTCCACCTCCCCAGCCTCCCCGTGGCACATGACAGCCCTGAAGCCCACTGCAAAGGAAGCTGTGTTTTCTCCCAAACACTGGACTTCCTTCTATAGATACTGTCCCAGTGTCAGTCACGCCAGTCCTGGTGCCACCATTTCTAAACTCTGTGACAAGTGAGTAGCCCCCTTCTCCAAGCTTCCCTTCCCTCCTGTGCAAACAGGGCACTGGTGGCGTCCCCATGTGGTGAGCGAGCAGATTAAATGAACAAGTATATACTTTCCTAGAGTACCATCTAGACAGCAGACTTGGGAAATGTGTTCTCGCATATGCAGTTAAGAATATTGTATTTGTTGGGGCCAGGAAGTTAGCTCAGTGGTTCCGGCGCCTTTCTTGCAAGCACAAGGGCCCGAGTTTGATCCCCAGTAACCACATACCATACTGAGCGTGGAGACTCACCCCAGCAGCAACCAGTACCACATATCACAGTGCCGGGTGTGGTGGCTCACGCCTGTCATCCCAGCACTCGGGAGGCAGAGGCAGTAGGATTGCTGTGATGTGACTTTGTGGCTGAGCTCAGGGCCAGCCTGAACTACAAAGCGAGACCCTGTCTCAAAATAAATAAATAAAAAGAACATTGTATTTGTTTAAATGATCTAAGACAGGTGTGTTTTCAACTGTTCTTTTGCCATAAAAAACTATGTGGAAATACACTTCCCACCACTCAGGCTGTTTTTAGTGATTCAGTTGCATAACATTTTCTCTGTAGAAATAATTCAGAATTCGTGGGCAGCTTCCATTTGTTTAATTCTTAGCATGTTTATACAAACTCAATTTTCTAGGGGTTTGGATTTGATCTTATGTAGAAATGTAGCCAAATAACTGAAAACATTTTCTACTCGTTTTATTCATCACTTCATCTTTTTCTGATGGTTAAATGGAGTAGCCGGAAACTTACACGATGCACAGCACTGGGTGAATGAGAAAATGACTTTCACAGTAGCACCTCCCGGGCCCGGGACGTGGGGCACCACCAGCGAGACGTCCTGCTGAACTGGACGGGGTTTGAGCGCTTAGGCTGAAAGTTGAGAGCACAGAGATGCTCAGGCCCGGACTCAGAGAGAGCTCCCACACACAGCTGTCCTTCTCACGGCGTGGACATACTGTGAGTAGCACCTTCCCCACCGGAAGAGCTGCACAGAGTCTGTCCTGCGTCACAGGCCGCCATGCCTCCCCATGGAGGTCAGGTGGCCTCTTGTCATGTACCCTCTGGTGCAAAGAATGTGAACATGAGGCCAAGGGCCGTGGCCATCGGTGCCAGCTGGCTCTGAGGAGCGGCACAGCAGGGGGGCTGCACAGAGGAGCCCCAGGTGCCACGGCCAGGGCAGAGCCGGAGCACAGGCAGCTGCAGCCATGCTTGTGAGGACACATCCTCAACGCCGCGCCCACTCTCCGGGAAAGGTCTCCAGTGGAGAGACCGAAGCCTAACTGCCGCCCTCCTTCCTGGGGCTGGAGTGTCCTCAGGCTGTACCGGGCGCGTCACCACGGGAGGTGGGGAGCCAGACACTGTCAGGCACACCCTCCGGGAAGTGCTGCAAAACGTAATCATCCCAGCAAAGAATTAGATTTTGAGCTTTTCATGGCCTAGAAATCTATCCCCTTTATACAATAAAAACTCAAAATACTTGAGTGAATGATCTATGAATAGATGGTGTAAGATACATCACAAGAGACTGCAGACAGACTGCAGATGATTTTAAGTATTACAAGAGCAAATGTGTTTTATAAAAACTTATAAAAATACTGTTAACATGTGGTCAAAAATATAAACTGCTTTCCAGTTACCTCTAATTTCATGAAACCTGATGAAGACTGTTCAAGATGATGCTTGGGTGTGCTTCAGGGACACAAACTGGATGTACTATTAGGGAAGATTCCTCGGCATCGGGCCTGTCTAGGAAGGTGTGAGCTGGGCTTAGGTAGCAGCATCTCCAGGGTGGAAAATAGGCTAAGCGTGGTCAACCCTTTCCAGGCGCAGTGTGTAGTGAACTCCAGGAGCAAGTGAATATTTTCCGTATGAAGGTCCTTTTGCATTCTGGGAAGTGTCTGGCAAAGATTTCCTAAAGCT